>OX637573.1:19653422-19869570 GCA_951800085.1 Comarum palustre | reverse complement strand
TGATGGCGCAAAGTCTCTTAGTGGATTCATCAGCCCGAGTGAAAAGTTTTGAGATTGCCTTGTGGTATGCGAGTTCGTTCGAGTCCCGCTATTGAAAGTTAGGGTACAAGGAACGAGAAATGAGAATTTTGATTGAAGGATGCATGAGATAATACGTCATTAGCCTCAAGGCCTAATGAAGGAAATGCATGTTTCTTTTGTCTCAAAATGTGCGAGAGACATGTGATTTTCCCTACTGGATGGACTGTAGCATTTCCGTCCTTCCACGAGGAGGACGTTGGCGTTAAGGGTAAAGTGTGGCAGTTGTGTAAGTAGAACATACGTGTCGACTACGAGTTAGTCTATGTTATGTCTTGGAAAGCTACCAAATTGCCATTTTAGGAATTAACTCGAGAAAAGCTAAGAGGCAAACCTTGTAGAGTCGATTTACAACGAAAGAGATGAGACGAGGGTATCATGCTCAAAGTGTTTTAAAGCGAGTGTAGTTATGTATCCCGTATTACAATTACGAGAAGACTTTAGTTTCTAAAGGAATTGATACATAGAGCTTGTGACTCTTGTTTGCTTGAAGTTCCGTCTAGTGGAACTTGATGACATTCCTTGACGGTTAGTTTTACGTCGCGCAGTGGAAATTTCGAGGATGAAATTTTTGTAAGAGGGGTAGATTATAACACCCCGTCCTGAAATTTACCTTTTTACCAGGATCAGGCAGGTTACAGAGGGTTGTAACCATGCTGTTAGTCTTTCTTGAACTACTATTCGAGTTTAGTATCAAAATATTCTCGATTCTGGGAAAAGATAGAATTAATGCCCCAAGGTGGTAGATTATGTTAATACGAGTCCACCGGTATGTCCGGAATATTTTTTGAAGCTACGGGTTGTTTAACATGGATTTATTTAGTTTACGAAAGTAATAAAAGCTATTTACCTTATCGTAAAAAGATGACTTTACGATAAGTCGAGAATTTGAGAAAACTTCCTTCGAAAAAGTTGTAGAGGACGTTAATACGAACTCGTGGGTTTGTCCTACGCTTTAATCGGAGTTCGTATGCGAAAGTTATTCAGGATAATGTGTAGTTACTGCACGGTAAATAGTAAATAGTAAAAATATCTATTTACTGTTCATGGTAACTTTATGTGACTCAATCTGGGCTGTTGGATTTGTTTATATTTAGGGGAAAGGTGTTGACCGGAGAACTCTCTCTCCTCCCTCGATTTCTCACTCTCTCTCTCCTCGACGAAGATCGAGTGAGCAGCGCTTCCCTGGCGTGCGTCCAGCCTCACCGCCACCACCAGTGGATTAGCCTGGCTCTAGCGACCGAGCCTCGACCTCTTAACACGCCAGTGCCGCCGTGCCAACCGCCCAGCAGAGAGGAAAGAAGGTTCGAGCACTAGCCAGGTAAGGTGGACGTCGAGCCAGGGTCGGAGACGGAGACGGGTCGAGGGGCTTCCAGGAACTTCCAGAAGCTCCCTGGAGAGAGGAGGAGCATAGCGGAGCTCTGCCGGAGGAGAACCACCGTAACTGCCATTGGAGCTCGACTGGGTAATCCCTCAACCCATTTTTCTCTTCTGTTTTGGTATTTCTAAGTTGTTGGGATTGTGTAGGAGCTAGGCTTGCAGGTGGAGGAGTGAAATCCGGTCGAGAAAGCTTGAATTTCGGTCAGAAAAGTCGATCGGAGAAAAATGGTGAAAACCCTGGTTTTTACCGTCTCTGATTTACCCTTTTATTGTTTTTACCACGGTATGAAATGTCAGAACTGTCCCTGGCAGTTTAGAGTAATTACAGGGGTGCCATTAGGGTTAAAAATCCTAGAAATACCTTGGTAGTTTTGTATAATTACAGGGATGCCATTAAGGCTGAATCCCTAAAAAACCCTTGGCAATTTTGCATATTTACAAAACTGCCACTGAGGCCAAAAAGACATTATTGCCCCTATCTGTTTTATATATTTACAGGGGCTGCCATTAAGGTTTAAATTTCTAAAATGCCCTGGTAGTTCAGATTATTTACAAACTGTCATTAAGGCTAGAATGACTATGCTGTCTTTGGCAGTTTTGACTAATTACAAGAGTGTCATTTAGGATTAGATTGACTTTTATATCCTTGATGGATTTATTATTTACGTGGATGTCATTATAGTATATATTTATGTGTGGTTGTGGATTATAATTAGGTGGTTGCCTTTATATTCGGTTTGTAAGTATGATGGTATGTTCGGGTTAATCCCGATAGATAGTTCTTTGGTGGATACCTCAGCGGAGAGGTTAAACTCTTGATGTCAGGACCCACCCCGAGTTAAATCCCTTTAACTCGAAGTAAATCCTGCGGGGACCATCCCAAGGGAACTTCTTACCGAAACCCCCTTGAAATGGCCAACCCTTCCTACAATCCAACTCAGCACTTTCATGAGTATCTACAACAAACCCTAACTCATGAAGGCATCCTGCTCCCTAACCTACTTAATTAGCTATACTGGGTTAGTCAGAGCAGTCTACTAAGATGATTACCCTAAAGAATTGCGGCAGCAACAGATTGATCGACTATGCCTCGACTCTTGTACGCGCTCGACCTCCTCTCAAGAACCCTGCACCACTGGGCATTTGAAAACGAAGGGCCCAGGGGAGAAACATTGAAAACCGTTAGAGTGAGTGGACGAAAATCAAATGTAAAACTCTATTTTCCGCTAATGTTCTCCCTTACAGTTTTCTCAGAAAAACCGCATGCAACAAATCATAAATGATGTCTTGGCTCAAACATAAATAATTTAAATGTGGGGTGTTAACCTCATCCACGAGAAAACCGACCTGCTCTACCACGAGAGGGTCCATTGACCAGCTCATCGGAGAGGGTCCCATGACCTGCTCTATTCGGGAGGGTCTATTGACCAGCTACTACCGAAGAGGGTCCCGACCTGCTACTATCCGGGAGGGTCCATTGACCAGCTACTACCGAAGAGGGTCCCGACCTGCTACTATCCGGGAGGGTCCATTGACCAGCTACTACCGAAGAGGGTCCCGACCTGCTATTATTCGAGAGGGTCCATTGACCAGCTACTACCGAAGAGGGTCCATGCTAGCATACAATCCTTTTCCTTTTCCCTTTTTATAATTCCTTTAAAACCAGTAAAACCTGTAAAACCTCGTGGGAATAATAATAATAAATCGAAAACCCCTTTAAAACTGTGAGCCAAGTTTCTCCTTTTAAAATTATCCCCCTCCATGATCCCAAAATGGTGATAATCAATAAAACCATACCCTGGGAAAATCCTTTAAAATCACGGGAAGGGTATGAACCTCTTTCCCGGTTTGTTTGCCTTTAAAATCCTTAAATCTCATTTTCCCAAATCACCGTAAAACATATAAATGGAGGAAATCATATATGCAGGAGAAACCAATTAAAATATACAGCATGCAATTTAATTTAAAACAAATGTCCACTCACAGTACTATTGCGACCTTCCCGCTCGGAAAGCTCCTCGAGCGAAACCCTCGAACTAACCGCGTAGCCGAGCCCGTCTCACGTTCAACCAGAGACTGTACAAACAAATCATCATATTAGTTATTCCAAAGTTGACTTGGTCGTTTCCTAGTTTGACCAGGAAATCCTATTTTACCAAGAGTTGACCAAGTTCCTTTCTTTTCACAACTTTTCAACAAATAGATTTAATTCCGATTACCCAACCGTAACACCGACTTTCTCTAATAATTCACTTGACAATAGGTTCACCCATAATAATTCGTGGAATTACTATGGACACCCATTCAACCACTTCACCAATACCTCAGGAGTCCTTAAAAAAATCCTTAAACCTTAACCGGCAATAATCGATGGTCGGAATAATATTTAATTATCCGCCAATAATACTAAACTAGAACAATTCCAAAACCTAACCAAAACTCCTCCAAAAATTACCAAATTTTAACCATAGACTCCTCACAATATGTACTAATTAATGGGCATGAAAAACTGCCCAAAAAGTGGCGGCACCGCCGACGGCGGCCGCCGGCAGAAATTCCGGCTAAAATTCCGGCGACCTCGGATCGCCACCAAATTTAACCAGCCGCTTCGTCTCATCATTTGGGACAACTTTCTAGTTCAACTCGAAGGCCAATTCGGCCTCTAACTAGGTCAAAAACTCGATGAACAGTAGACCCCGAAAATTTACACTTCAAAACTTCAAATCCTCAATTCTTCCTACACACTTCGAATCAAGCTACCAAATTCTAGGGGATTGTAGTACACCTAAAACCCATCCTAAACATATAAGGAACTCATCAAATGGTGATCTAGGGAGGAAGAAATTCGATCCCGAAATTCTACTGTACACATGAAGAACAAATCGGAATTTCTCCCGATTTACGGCAAGTTAGGTCGAAAAGCTTACCTAGGAATGAAGTAGACTCGGAGGCCTAACATTTGGGACCGGTGTGGTGGCCTGAGGTGGCCGGACGGCGGCGCTGTGGCGGCCGGAAGCTCCGGCACGGTTTTGCCCGATCGGAAGGAGAAAGACGCGGGGAGAGAGAAAGAGAGGCTGGGGTGAAAAATCTGATTTTTCACCCCGGTAACTCCTATATATAGCCGTTTTACCGCACAGTAACTTTATACTTTTGTTCATAACTTTCTCATACGAACTCCAATTTGAGTGTGCTACGTGTCCACGAACTCGTAACGACGCCTTCTACAACTTTCAAGAAGGAAGTTTTCCCAAATTCTTGACTTAATGAAAAGTCAACTTCACGATCATTGTACGGTTAAACGGCCACTTTAAATGATAAAAGACCAATGTAACCAACCGTAATATAATCCTAGGATCGGGATGTGACAATTCTCCCCACCTTATAAAAATTTCGTCCTCGAAATTTCTATACTCGAAGTCCAACACAGTGGGGGATAGTACCACTTAAAATAATAATATTGTTCTCCAATATCCACTTCCTTCTGAGAACTCTTCTGAGACGCCTCACGAATAGCACTGTCAAAACCTTGAACACCTGCCCTTTACGGTCAACATCCTTACTTATCCTCCTTATAAGCCAATTTCCAGTACTAGCCGGAAGTCTATTGACCTAGGATGTAAGGTAGTAAACTTATTCCCGTAACAAGGACGTACGTGACACCAGGCATCCATTAACTCTACGGACACCCAACACATACATCAACTCATGTAACCTTGTCACATGTCACATCTAGCCAACGTAGCACTCTTTCCTACGTGGATGATAACCTCCAATACTTTCTCTTTGTCTGACACCCGACCACTCTTCCCGGGTCAAAACTAAAGCGTCTGTAGTCTTACCGTGGATCACAATGATTTCCTCTTGAATCATTGATCAACTGAATCACCGAATTCTTACTGTACTCTATCTCATTTATGAGGTGGAATACTACACTGCCTATCACTGATCCACCATCTGTAATCCTCGCGAAAATCACTATTGTTTTTCACGAAAAGATGACAAATTCTGTCATACACTGACAACATCCTTTGGCAACAATTCCCTGTTGCCTAAACCGGATTATAACCATATCCTTGAAAATCCAACTGCACAACACAACAACTTCAACCAATAACCAACCTCCTATCCCTTCTCGCTTAGCCAAACAAACACCAACATCTGTCCTTACCAACCGCATGTGACGTTGTCACGATACCGCTAGTAATCATTCTGGTTCAATAACCCCTCGCTTGCCGCGAGAAAAATCTCTTCAAGATTACTTGTATTCTTTCGTTGAACTTTAGATATCAGCTCACACATTCCCTATGCAGGAAATGATTACCACACCTGAGGAGTAGGGTCCGATGTCACTAATGGATTTAAATCCTCCGATATCAATATACAACGTGGGGTCAAAACCCATGACAACAAGTCCACAAGAAAACCATGACGACTTGTGTTACACGAACCATCACCTCATTTGAACCAGGCTCCCTGATCTGGTTACGCTTTCTATAAATTATCCTGTCGAGTTGTCCTGTTGTAGAGTAATTGTCTTCCCTTGATCTATCCTTACTCAAACCACTTACACACCCAGGACATGAACTGCCATGAATTTTAGCGTAAATCCAAAACCATAGCCTTTAAATCAGGGAGATCCCAAAAGCTCCTGACATCGAGATCCAACAATACTTACTCCTCGCATGAAGACAAATTGTCAGGCTTCACGCTGCCTACAAAGCTATTCTGACCGGATAATTCTTGACTTTTCCCACAAGCCAAACATTAGAGTCACCAACTCAATTATCACTTTGTGAGGTCACAGCGTACCTTACAACTGGTAATACATCTCTGTACTATTCATAGGTGAGGTGCCACTGACCTCCCTATCTCTTACCTTAACCTGGAATGACGCATAGTGCAGAACTTGCACTTCAACCATAACTGTGCGTCTATTAAACAATATCCGCATCACAATCTGGGAGAGACTTACCATTAAATGAATCTCAGAGCCTTACCCGCTCAACCAGATTATTTCCTTCATAGATGCCTCCATTACCACATTGTCTGGTAATAACCGACAAATTTGGACATTTATCCAGATCGTACATCAACATATAAAATTTAGTGCCACTGGTGCACACCCAAAGTAACCCCTGATCAAGCCTCGAAAATTAATTTCACACCGAACTTAGCCACAATGATCACCAGACATCCAGTTATCAAGGCACAATTTATCCCATACCACCAACCGCACTGGGCGCGTACGCATCACAGAGTCAACACGTACAACTAGATAGTTTCTAACACAGCTGTCCCCCATGCTCTGCAAGTTTACCATCCACCGCATCCTCTATTTGGTAAGATCCAAAATTCACAAACACTTACCATTCTAATTGAAGAGGGAAAAACAACTAACTGCATGCACAAGAACAACAAATTACCACTTCAGACCCTAGATTACAAGATCCACAGCCACACGTTAACATCCCCTCAGATCATCACTTAATCTGAACGTGGCTGTATCACTCCATGATTTCCAATGAAGTGATGCTCAACTTAGCAACATACCTTACCACTCTTGTAACAAATATTACCAAACTTAGACTCGTAATACTTTTTGAGTCATCGAGGAAAAACCTTTCCGGGTTCCACCACAATTCACACTCACCGAAATGTTGACAATTTTTTTTAGGGTCACTTCCAATGACCTTTCTTGCTACTACTCCACACTTGTGGCGCCAAGATCTGCCGCTATGTCAATAATTCCTGACAAGTAGGATCACTACCCAAATGACCAATGACCATAGCAACGCCAACAAAACTTTAATCCTCTTAGGATTTCTTTAAATTAACCCCAATAATTGATCTCCCAGATCTTAATCCTTATTCCCCATATCAAGATTGAGAATATTTCCTGTCACTGCAGAGGATGTAACTTATGAACCCCAAACACTACTAAATACACCTTCGGTTACAATATTTGATTAAACCACAGCCAGTGAGTGCACAAATTCTCATGCCATCAAGCTCAGTTAATCGCCCTCGAGGAAACCAAGTGTCATAACAGACGACTTTGGTTGCAGGTTGAAGCTTGACCATCTACAATCATTCTCACTCAAATTCAATGATTCAGTAAACCTTGCCCCACTGCTGTCACTTCCCCTTTTCCTTGCATTTAACTCAGCAGGCAATCAGCCACTTACTGACAACATATAATCTCGCTAACCCGCATAAAAGTCGGAGCGTCTATCAATGACCCACTTCCGACATATCCTTAAACTGTTAGACCATCTCATCGACGTTTGCACAGAAACTTCTAACCAAACGTCCTTAATCTCCGTTCTCAATAAATGGAACTCTCATGATACATTCTTAAGATGATGTCATCATCAGCCTTAGTCACTTACCTGGTGTCAATTTGACCACACACAGCTGCACACAATAATTATGTTTTACCAGCATGTGCTACCCAAATTTCACTTTACCACTTCCCTACACAAGAGGGTACACGTGCTCCTGTGGGGTATACCCATGTACATCTTCAGCCGTCAAAACAGTGCCGTTTGCACAACGACCGGTTCCTACACCGCAATTAATACAAAGTCAATCAAGACTCGTATCACTCTCTCCGGTACCCCAAGCACCCTTGGTCCATGACCCGGTGGCTTGTTGCCACTTCCAACAATTCCTTTAAATTCCGAAACCAATTACCCTTAGCTACAACTGGTAACACTAGCTCGATCTGTAAATCGGACTCTAACACAGCCAACCTGGAGACCCCTCCACAGGTGTACTAACTGAAATACTTTGACCTCAGGTGGATAACTCACCTTATGTTCATAGGAGCCCCAAGATCTGGTGACACGATTTAATTTCTGCTTCCATGATAAATGACCCAATGACCATTGTCACCAACCATTCAAATCACGCTTGGACTCACCAACAAATCAAACCTTCTAGTACCCCAACCATGGGTGGCTGGAGCGAAGAGAATCTGGTCGTAGCTGACGACAACAATGTCAGCACCAAGGTGACCCAAACCATCAGTTTCAATGGTTGTCCCTTCAAGCATCAAGTGACCAAACTAGCCTTTACTTCCTTAACATTTTCCAGTAGTGTCACATCATGGACTCGTCACCAGAAACAAGTCCATTGGTCCCAAAATGACTACACTCAATTTCCTTGAGTCATTCCACTTTCATATGTCCGTTGGTTGCTCCAAAACCACACTAATGATGAACCTCAACACAGTCGTGGCAATCGTCAAAACTAAATATTCATCTACTCTGAATAATCGCGCTAGGCGACTTCAGCTCTTTTTCCATCGCAGGATGCAACATCTTTCATTAACTCGTACGACTCTTCACTTCTAAGAGTCTCATAACCTGAACACCAAGGCCTTGCCTTAGGTTTCTACAGCATCCCTGTCAACAACCATGATAGGCTTCCAGGTGTGAATTAACTGTTTCACCACCGAGTACTCACACATAATGCTCAAACGTTAAACAACGTGAGTTTCCAGCTCGATCCCCAACTCAAATCTCAATTAATCAATGGGGAACTCATAAACATAAATACATAACGAGCTTACCTTGTTCCTTACAGGAGTTCACTGTGAGGTCGGCGTACTGAGGCAGTCTTGAAGATTCAAACGTTTAGAACCACTCGGTCCAAGAAGTACTAACTCAAATCCTTAATAAACACTAAGCGTCCAAAGCATAAAATGCCGATGAATCCGCCGCGGTCGGACCATCACTCTATAGACACTAAGTGATACCAAGTATATGAGGTAGTAACAGGAAACGATAACCTAATGCTCTGATACCAATTGTCAGGACCCACCCCGAGTTAAATCCCTTTAACTCGAAGTAAATCCTGCGGGGACCACCCCAAGGGAACTTCTTACCGAAACCCCCTTGAAATGGACAACCCTTCCTACAATCCAACTCAGCACTTTCATGAGTATCTACAACAAACCCTAACTCATGAAGGCATCCTGCTCCCTAACCTACTTAATTAGCTATACTGGGTTAGTCAGAGCAGTCTACTAAGATGATTACCCTAAAGAATTACGGCAGCAACAGATTGATCGACTATGCCTCGACTCTTGTACGCGCTCGACCTCCTCTCAAGAACCCTGCACCACTGGGCATTTGAAAACGAAGGGCCCAGGGGAGAAACATTGAAAACCGTTAGAGTGAGTGGACGAAAATCAAATGTAAAACTCTATTTTCCGCTAATGTTCTCCCTTACAGTTTTCTCAGAAAAACCGCATACAACAAATCATAAATGATGCCTTGGCTCAAACATAAATAATTTAAATGTGGGGTGTTAACCTCATCCACGAGAAAACCGACCTGCTCTACCACGAGAGGGTCCATTGACCAGCTCATCGGAGAGGGTCCCATAACCTGCTCTATTCGGGAGAGTCTATTAACCAGCTACTACCGAAGAGGGTCCCGACCTGCTACTATCCGGGAGGGTCCATTGACCAGCTACTACCGAAGAGGGTCCCGACCTGCTACTATTCGGGAGGGTCCATTGACCAGCTACTACCGAAGAGGGTCCATGCTAGCATACAATCCTTTTCCTTTTCCCTTTTTATAATTCCTTTAAAACCAGTAAAACCTGTAAAACCTCGTGAGAATAATAATAATAAATCGAAAACCCCTTTAAAACCGTGAGCCAAGTTTCTCCTTTTAAAATCATCCCCCTCCATGATCCCAAAACGGTGATAATCAATAAAACCATACCCCGGGAAAATCCTTTAAAATCACGGGAAGGGTATGAACCTCTTTCCCGGTTTGTTTGCCTTTAAAATCCTTAAATCTCATTTTCTCAAATCACCGTAAAACATATAAATGGAGGAAATCATATATGCAGGAGAAACCAATTAAAATATACAGCATGCAATTTAATTTAAAACAAATGTCCACTCACAGTACTATTGCGACCTTCCCGCTCGGAAAACTCCTCGAGCGAAACCCTCGAACTAACCGCGTAGCCGAGCCCGTCTCACGTTCAACCAGAGATTGTACAAACAAATCATCATATTAGTTATTCCAAAGTTGACTTGGTCTTTTCCTAGTTTGACCAGGAAATCCTATTTTACCAAGAGTTGACCAAGTTCCTTTCTTTTCACAACTTTTCAACAAATAGATTTAATTCCGATTACCCAACCGTAACACCGACTTTCTCTAATAATTCACTTGACAATAGGTTCACCCATAATAATTCGTGGAATTACTATGGACACCCATTCAACCACTTCACCAATACCTCAGGAGTCCTTAAAAAAATCCTTAAACCTTAACCGGCAATAATCGATGGTCGGAATAATATTTAATTATCCGCCAATAATACTAAACTAGAACAATTCCAAAACCTAACCAAAACTAATCCAAAAATTACCAAATTTTAACCATAGACTCCTCACAATATGTACTAATTAATGGGCATGAAAAACTGCCCAAAAAGTGGCGGCACCGCCGCCAGCTCCGCCGCCGACGGCGGCTGCCGGCAGAAATTCCGGCTAAAATTCCGGCGAACTCGGATCGCCACCAAATTTTACCAGCAGCTTCGTCTCATCATTTGGGACAACTTTCTAGTTCAACTCGAAGGCCAATTCGGCTTCTAACTAGGTCAAAAACTCGATGAACAGTAGACCCCGAAAATTTACACTTCAAAACTTCAAATCCTCAATTCTTCCTACACACTTCGAATCAAGCTACCAAATTCTAGGGGATTGTAGTACACCTAAAACCCATCCTAAACATATAAGGAACTCATCAAATGGTGATCTAGGGAGGGAGAAATTCGATCCCGAAATTCTACTGTACACATGAAGAACAAATCGGAATTTCTCCCGATTTACGGCAAGTTAGGTCGAAAAGCTTACCTAGGAATGAAGTAGACTCGGAGGCCTAACATTTGGGACCGGTGTGGTGGCCTGAGGTGGCCGGACGGCGGCGCTGTGGCGGCCGGAAGCTCCGGCACGGTTTTGCCCGATCGGAAGGAGAAAGACGCGGGGAGAGAGAAAGAGAGGCTGGGTGAAAAATCTGATTTTTCACCCCGGTAACTCCTATATATAGCCGTTTTACCGCACAGTAACTTTATACTTTTGTTCATAACTTTCTCATACGAACTCCAATTTGAGCGTGCTACGTGTCCACGAACTCGTAACAACGCCCTCTACAACTTTCAAGAAGGAAGTTTTCCCAAATTCTTGACTTAATGAAAAGTCAACTTCACGATCATTGTACGGTTAAACGGTCACTTTAAATGGTAAAAGACCAATGTAACCAACCGTAATATAATCCTAGGATCGGGATGTGACACTTGATATGCAATAGGTGTTTTCTATCCATACTCATGAATCGACCGATATGTAGTACAGCAGGTTTCCCCCGGTTAGAACACTAACTAAGATAAGAGCTACGTGTGGCTTGATCCTTGAGTAAAGTGTATGTAGGCAACCTGACCGGGATTTGGGTGCAGTCACGAATAATATTAGAACCCTAGGTCCTCTAAAGTAATTAGTATGAAATCCAAATGCAGGAATCCAGATAACCTCTGGTTGTGAGGTCTATTCCGGTATCATTTGGATTGTCGGAAATGGTTTGGAATAAGGTTATCCCTTCTCAAGGGGGGATTTCAAGTAAATCTCTCTTGGGATGGGTCCCGCATGTCCTATCTCAGGTTTAGAAAAGTAAACTTTGGCCGGAACGTGACATGTTACCTACCTATGATAGAATCTATTTCATCATTAATTGCTTCCTTCCAAAATGAAGCATCTGGTGATTTCATTGCTTCCTCATATGTAAGAGGATCAAACTCTATAATAGGAGAAATCATTGTTTGCCTCTTGTGTGAGTCTCTCGTACCTTCTACAAGGTACACAACAAAATCTGGTCCAAATGATTTTTTCTATCCTTCTTAATTCTTTTGCTCCTTCGAATTTCAGTAGGTTGTTCAGACTCACTATGAAGTCTAGCTTTGTTCGATACATCTGATTCATTATTATTTCTTGACAGAACCTCCACCTCTTCATTGTTATTTCTAGACAAAGAAGTAAACTTATTTTCATAAAATTAAGCATTTCTTAATTCTATTATAGTATTTACTGATATAGAGTCGTTAGGTTTTATAACAAGAAACCTATATCCCTTGCTATGTTCTGCATATCCTAAAAATATACATTCAATTGCCTTCAGTCCTAACTTCTTTATCTTAGGTTCAGGTAACCTCACTATGGCTCTATAGCCCCAAACTTTAAAGTAGTTTAAATTAGGCTTTTTCTTGAATGATAATTCATAAGGTGTGACCCTTAAAGCCTTAGTAGGCACCCTGTTTAAGATATAACATGTTGTACGCAAAGCTTCTCCCTAGTAACCCTTGCTTAAATTAGAGTTCCGAAGCATTTCATTTACCATCTCCAAAATGATCCTATTTTTCCTTTCGAAAACTCCATTTTGTTGTGGAGTATAGGCTATCGAGGTTTCATGCACAATACCTACTGATTCAAAGTAAGAAGGAAAATGAAATTCTCCTCCTCTATCTGACCGTAGGTATTTTACTTTGGCTTCACATAGGTTTTCAACTTCATTTTTATAAATTTTAAATTTATCTAGTACTTCATCTTTAGAACGAATAAGATAGACATAACAGAATCTACTGAAATCATCTATAAAAGTCACAAAGTATTTCTTTCCTCCTCTAATAGGTACTGTGTATATCACAGACATCACTATAGATAATTTCCAACAGTGTAGAAGTTCTTTCTACCTCATTTGGAAATGGCTTTCTGGTCAACTTTGTTTGCATACAAGTAACACATTTATCATGCATTTCATTCATAGGCTTTAAATCCAGATTTGTCATGGTATCTACTTTCCTAGTATTAACATGTCCTAATCTATTATGCCATAAAGATAAAGGATCAAACATGTAAACAGAAATAGTAGATACTTTATTAATATTGAGTTTGAACATTCCATTATACATATACCCTTTCCCTAATAAGGTACCACCCTTGGTCAGAACAAATTTGTTTGATTCCATGACGAGCTTGAATCCGCACTTGTTTAAAATGCTAGCAGAAACTAAATTCTTCTGAACTTCTGGAACATGGTAGACATCAGTAAGAGTTAGAACGTTCTTTGATGTGAACTCCAATTCAATTGTCCATTTTCCTTTGATAGAAGAAGTAGAGGAGTTTCCCATGTATAGTACATCATCATCTCCATTTGGTTCATATGTTTTGAACATGTCTTTGTTCTTACATATGTGCTTTGTAGCACCAGTCTATCCACCAAGCTTCAGCATCCTCCACTATATTGACTTCGAAAATCATTGCCACATATTTTTCATTATTGGCTCCTTGTTTGTTTTTGAGATGAAGACAATCTTTCTTGTAGTGACCAAGCTTGCCACAAAAGAAGCATCCTCCTTTAGTCATGTTTACATTCTGACTTTTGAAGCCCTTCTTGGGAAAGTTTCTCTTCCTCTTATTATTTCCACGGCTGATTTTTGAATGTTTAGGCCCTTCATCAACCATATGAACTTTGGAAGAGAAATCAGAATTATCAACTTTCTCTCGGGATCTGCATTCTTCTTCTATGCGAAGATGAGTTCCCAACTACTCTATGGACATGTCCTCTTTCTTGTGTTTGAGGCTCTTCTTACATTCCTTGCATTTTAAATTGATTGAACTGATTGTGTATATGCATCTCATGGACTTGTTCAATAATTGATCTATCATCAGTCATCTTATAATTGAAGAACTTTTGGACCAGAAATTTCTTACTTGTTGCATCATGTGAGATATACTTAGCCTTTAGTGCATCCCATATTTCCTTTGCAGTAGCCATCTCATGGTAGATATCAAATAAAGCATCAGACATGGAATTGCATATATGACCCTTGCAAACAAAATCATTTTGTTCCCACTTCAGTCTTTCCCGTTGTGCAGCATGGATTTAATCTTCTGTTTCTGCAGGTTTTGGAGTTGTCAGCACGTACACGACCTTCAAGCTTGAAAGGAGGAAGTGCAACTTCTTTTGTCACCATCTGAAATTTGCTCCATCAAAGCGATCAAGTTTCACAAAACTTGCAGTAAACTCCTTCAATGATGCCATTGCAGATAATAAAGTCTAGAGATTGTTGATATACTATTTGCAGGATATACTATTTGCAGGATTGGGTAATGAAGATGTACTGCTTGTTGATGTCTCTGTGCAGATGGTGAATGTTGATGAGGGAAAACTGCTTCAAAGGCACATAAGTATGTTACGCTTTCTGTTAGACTTTATTTGCCGCACAACTAGTGTGCAAAGGGGTTTGATCAAATAAACCTTTAGGATACAATGAAGTCTAACACTTGTTATTGTTATTCTTCGTTTTACACTCACAAAGTACAACCTGCACTCGATCAAAGTTTTCAAGAAAATTCAAGGTTGCTAGACACTATCTACAGATATATAGTATCTAGATTTTACTGGTGTTTAAGAAATATAGATGGAGGTTAGAGAAGAAAGAAACAGGTTTTCAGATATGAGATTATGCAGAGAACTCATTCCTTTATATAGGAATAGTTGTACCTCTTCAAATATTGTACATGACTCTTCATTCATGCTTACAACTCTTCAGCAAGAGTCATTTGTATAGCAACTGATATGCCATTTTATTACAAACTAATATGTCTGTTCAACATATTCATACCTCTTCTAAGCATTACAACTCTTCTGTTTTACTTTATAATTTAAAAATCCCTCTAACATGTGTGAGTCAACCTCTCTAGATTAAAAATCCCTATAACTTTATAGTTTTCATGTTTTCTTGTCGAATGTATAGTAATTTCTGATTAGATTAGTCAATAATTATCACATGAAGAGAGGTGTTTCATTTCAACAAAAGGAACCATACTGTGGCTATCATATGCGTCAATTCGTTTTATTTTTGCATTTATCAAACCCTATCAACCCCATAAATTTCATTGTTGCAAAGTTGATATCTATGTTCTTCTAGTAGCATATTGACTTTGCCAAACCAAGATGTGACTCCCTAAACACTGCCACCCTAAAAAGTCCCATTTGCAAATTTAATAACGTGAACAGAACGTTTGTTTAAGCACAGAAGCTTCTTTCAGTCTACATAATCAGCCCGCCATTGGAAGCTTCTACATAGAAAGCTTCTCACATTTCCAGTTTTTTATATATGTAATGGTTAAAGCACCTAATAAGCTAGGCCGTGTTGAATTTTTATACCCTGTTCTTTTGTTTGATTGGGTACTAATAAGAAATCTTCAAAACCTTTCAGACCCTTGTGTGTGTGTGTGTGTATATAGAGGAGCAGATACCATTAGAAACAACATCTCCACCTCCTGTGATCTCTAGCCTCTACCAGACTGAAACAAATGGCTTTCTCTAAATCCATGACCTTGTTAGCTACTCTTCTTGTTCTGCTTCCTATGGCTACATACGCCTTAAACATTTCTCCTTCGGTAGCCAGTAAGTACTGAGTTTCGGCCTCAATCGATCTTCTGTACTATAACACATACAAGCAAATTGAAACATGTACATGCAAACATATGTTACTTTCTTCTGATTTCTCTTCTTGTTTGGATGTCACTTTTTGCAGCTGAAATATGTAATCTAGTTGAGTGTGGAAAAGGAAGTTGCAGCTTCGACGCCAGTGAGCCAATGGCCTACACCTGCGAGTGTGACAAAGGATGGAAGCGAACTGCTGAAGGCAACGATGATCTTAAGTTCCTTCCTTGTGTCATCCCTAACTGTAAGTACTTTTTCCCGTTATGGAAATCGAGGATTATGTGATATTAGCTCTTATGTGTCAGGCGTTTCGCGAAAGCTAGTTAGCTGCTTATCTTCACTCTTTTTTAATGGTTCTACAGGCACACTGCAGTACAGTGGTTGCCAAGCACCACCCCCTGTTCAAAATTACACAGATGTCCCACGCAACTTATCTTTCTTTGATCGTAAGTGCACAAAATCAACCGCAGTTAATTGATTTGTTCAGTCTTCCATCACCAACAACCAGTAATTAAACTAATTTCTCTGTGCTGTTATGTGTAGCTTGCACCTGGGTTTACTGTGGAGAAGGTAAATGCATCAAGAACTCTACCTATTCATACTCACCAGTGTGCGAATGCAACTCAGGGGCTTCTAATCTTCTCGGCGTCACTGTGTTCCCCTGCTACAGGGAATGTAAGAGACACTAAACTCCTATTTTCATCGAAACAATTATGAACAAATCACAAGATTGAGGATGGAGAAACTAATTGGAGATGAACCTGTTTTCTTTCTTATGTAGGCACACTTCAACCTGACTGTGCAGCCCTCGGAATCAAAGTTGCAAACTCGACTAGTACCAATGGAACGACAACCAACAGTAACAAAGGTGAGATTGACTGTCCAGAAAACACCAATATTAAGAATAGGGTACTACCTTAGAAAGAAGTCAAGAATAGTTATAAACTTATAATACAGAAACAAAGACATCTTGGTGTCTTCCAAGTGGTTTATGCAGGCCAAACTCATCTTAAAAATAATAGTTTGTAAATCTTCTTTTTCTTGGAGAGTTGTTGGAGTTTTAAGGATTAAGACTTGGTCAAGGACTTCAGGCTTCAAATCTCAACATCTCTACGCAATTGACTTTAAAAAGCATTCTATCATCTGTCATATATAGTTATAGTATAGACTTGGTATATCTGTTCACAATATCAGTTCAACAATGGTAGGCACACATATATTTATACCTCACTCATGGTTTGTTCTTGTTTTGCAGCTGCCGACTTCATGCCAGGCAAATTCCAGTTGATGACTATAGTGATGGTGGCTGCGGGTATAATGCTGTGAAAGTAGGGCTCCTAATCCTGTCATTCAAGAGATTGCGCCGTACATTTGTTCCAGTTAATTTCATCACACTTTGAGCTTGATATACTTTAGGTTAATCTAATTGTTGTAGCATTCCTTGATTTTTCCCATGTTCTTCATTTTGTGTAAAATCAGTATCAATAAGTATCAAAGATGGTCATACTCGGATGACTGTCATACATATGTATAAACACTCCTATACTTTGTGTTATGAGTACATGCTTTCCTTCTCTATCTTTCTTCTTGTATTCAAACAAAGCAAGCTAAATGATCTGAACTTAGTTGTAGGAAATAGTAAAAGTGACAACAATGAAATTAACAATCGTTCATGTTCAATTACTTTCACTTTAAACTTGGTTACAAATCCACGAGATAATGAGTTCAGATGACTGCACATTTCATGTTTGAATCCAAATAATGATGAAGGCTTCATTACCTCCTAGTGATGTAAAGCTTACATCGATTTCAATAGAAACAAATACAAAATCTGTAAAAACTTTTCTTCTCAATGTGCACAAGTAAACAACTTGGCCTTTCTAATCCCAACAAAATATTTAAATACTACTTCGGACTATTGAAGATAAAAGTTGGAAATGGTACTTAAAGCAGAGCATTTTTCAGGAAAAGTACGGCTATTATAGTTCATGGAGAAGAATCAGAAGATCATCCTAACCATGCTAGTTTGCTCTCCATCCAGAAATCCACAAACATGACCGTTAATTGAAAGCTTAGATACCAGAATCGATGAAGGCAATTGATTTCAATTATTTGATATTATTCCTAAGCTACTGATCCAAATCAAGAGGATTTACAGACAGTAAGAGCATGAAATGCCAAACTATTTAACTGTTACCCTATCACCGATGTATTAGTACACAAATGCAGCTACAATTTCGCCAGTAACTGCATTGCATAACAAGAAGAAAGTACAGAAGAGATTCAAATACTCACCGCTGCCGGAAATGCTAAAACCAATCGGTTGGTCTTCATATCTACTCCATAAAGAGATTCAGATGACTATGTTTAATCCACGAGACTCAAATATTGATGAAGAAAAGTTTTGCTCCGCCTCGTTTTACCTCCCATCAGTGCCGGAAGGCTTAAATAAGCATTCTCATTTTGCACAAGTAAACAAGATCCCAGTTCCCCAAGCTTCAAATTCTAATCCAGAATAGACAGAATCTCTGCTTTGAATTCCAGTTCAGATTTGAATATATACAAATTGGAAAAGCAGTTGATAGAGAAATCATCTTGCCATATATAAACTTGACCCTTTTCCATGGATATCCATAAACTATGTGCTAAGATAGTAAGATACCAAAGGCATGAAGATTTATCTCCAGATATTTCCTATAATACAATCGTGGTGCCACTGTTCCTAAGCCGAGGAGGCTCTTCAGCCAGCCGAGCCGCTTCATGGAAAGTGTTTCTCCCGTTGCTCTGCTTTCCAACCACCCTCCTCACTAACCAGCCGATCTCTGCTCCTCACACAATACTTCATGCGTAAAGTCTTCTCTTCTTCACCAACCCACACAAGTGAAAAAAGAGAAGAGAACAGTGGAGAGAAAAGCAATAGAGAAAGAAGAAAGAGCGAAAGCCCTGAAACCCCAAATCGGAGAATGGCGGAGTCGTCAAGCAGCGGTCTCACCTTCAAGCTCCATCCTCTGGTGATGGTCAACATCTCCGACCACTACTCCCGTGTCAAGTCTCAGATGAACCCTCCTATCGCCGGCCACTGCGCCACCACCAACGGCTCCGAAGCCGCCGCCGTCGAAACGGTGTCGTCTTCCTCCTCCGTCGTACAGTCTCCGCGAGCCTTCGGCTGCGTCATCGGCGTCCAGCGAGGCCGCACCGTCGAGATCTTCAACAGCTTCGAACTCCTTTACGATCCCGAGACTCACTCGCTCGAGCCTGGCTTCCTCGAGAAGAAGCAAGAGCTATGTAGGTTGCGATTACGGCTTCGATTTCTAGGGTTTCGGTGAATTTCTAAACCTAATGATGATGATGTGTTTTTTGTTTTGGTTCAGATAAGAAGGTTTTCCCTAATTTTTACATATTGAGATGGTACTCGACCGGGTCTGATGCTCAGGAATCTGATATGACCATTCACAAAGCTGTAAGCTCCTCATCAATTTTAGTTTATACCAACTCGAATTCGAAAACTTATTTTGTATTCAAGTTTTTATTTTTTAAGGAATATGTGATTTTTCGATTTGTTAGAGTGTGTGTTTGTTTTTCAACAGTTGATGGATATCAATGAGAGCCCTGTTTATGTTCTGCTCAACCCAGTGGTCAATCCTGCTCAGAAGGACCTGCCAATCACTATTTACGAAAGTGGTACGTGGCCTGCATTGCTTGATCATGTCATTGTATGTGTTTGTGTTGGTGCCGGTTAATTGTGCGGCAGCCATCACTGTTCATGGCTTCTTCTCGCAACGGAGCCGAGGGAGAGAAACCAAACCGGACCCTCCCTCCACCTGCTCTCATCTATGTGTTTCTTTCACCCACGTTCTCATCCTTCTGCTTCCACCCACTCTCTCTGCTCTCTCCTCGGGCACTCTCTCTACACCACCTCCCTCTCAGAACCTCTCACTCCCTCACCGTCAAAGCCGCCTCTTCTTCAGCCACTGTAGTAGACCCCAAGGGCATCAAGGTTTCTCTCTCTCTCCTTCTCACATCCCATTATCTATGCGGTTCGATCGATCTAGAAGCTGCACCGACTCTCTCTCTCTCTCTTTTTTCTTTTACAGTTCCCATCTCAACCCCAAATATCAACATCTCTTTGCAATCCATTCCCATTCCGATCCAAAGAGAACGGACCGAGTCGGCCGATGTTATGCACGACGGAGTTAGGCCAATAAAGTTGAGTTTGCAAAAACAGTGTTGGCCTTTAGGCCTTTCTTCTTTTCTTTCCAATCTCTCTCCGCCTCTTTTCCTCTGGCAAACTCTTTTCCAATCTCTCCATCTTTTTTGATCTCTCTCGAACACCATATCTGATCAGTGAAGGAGGATCTGCCGGAAAATGAAGAGAAGGCGGCGGAGAACGAGGGAGAGGAGGTAGGTGAGGAAGGGAAGGAGACTACTCCGAAGAAAGGTAAGAGGGCGAGGAGAGATAGCAGGAGTCCAGGTGGGAAGAAGGCGAAGAAGGAAGGTGAGGTGGAGAAGAAGGAGCCGGTCACTCCGGTGAGTGAGAGACCGACGAGGGAGAGGAAAGTAGTTGACAGGTACTCGGCTCCCGAGACTGGGATGTCTTCGGCGACGAAGCCCGTGAACATTGAGAAGGTATTGTTTTTGTTGATGTTGTTGTTAGTTGCATTTGTGATTTACATTGTGATTGGTTTGTGTGGTTTCAGGGTTCAGGAACTCAGCTTAAGGATATTCCGAACGGTATGTTCTCTAAAGCTTTGTTACTGTTGGTATTATGTGATCGTTCCCAATGTTTGATGTACTGGATCTGAGTGATGGTTGATGCTCTCTTCTGTCAGTTGAATCTATATGTTTGCCTTAATTGCTTAGTGTGCTTATGTTTTTGGTAGTGTTAGTGGGATAGCGGTTCTCTTAGAGGAACTGAAAGTTAGATATCGGTCACTGGGGGCATGTGAAAATAAGATGATGGTCATGTTTTTGTAATAATGTTGCTTTGAACTTCCCACTCCATTGAAGACATGGGAGACTTCTTAACGTTGTCATTTATCAGTCTTAAATCTCAATGGACTGATGAAATACATGTTTTTTCCAGTTATAAATCCACTGACAAGAAGATTTCCTTTCTACCAGTCTTTTCATTCTGCTATTCTTTTTTTTGGTATTTCACTGGATGATTGTGGACAAGCTCAGCGGTGTGAAGGAACGGTTGTTCTTTTTCATTTTGATTTGTTTGGAATGACAAGGATATATTTAGCTGGTACTGGCATCAGAGTAGAAGCCTGAGTTTTTGATTTTCGTTGGCAGAGTGTTGTTGCTTGAATTAAACAACCATGAAATGGAATATAGGATTTGATTGAAGATAGTCCATTCATTTTTATTTAGCTCTCGTGTGTTCTGAACAAGAAATATAAGTTGGAAGACTATCAATAACATGTCAATGATATGAATCTGCATCGTTTCTCCTTGACTCAGTTTAATTAGAGCTGTCATCTAATATTGCCCATTATCCATTTTGGAACATTGCACTTGATTTTATATTTTTATAGCCTAGATCAGTGTAGTTTATAATTTATGTGATTTAGCATTTAATAGCAGTTGTGCTGTATCAAGGATTGTATGTTAGTTGCATATTTCCAGTTGAAACCATGTAACATGTTAGCCAAGCTACACCGGATCATTTTGAGTCCTAGGCCATAACCAGGGCACATCCTACTTCCCGAACCAAATGGAAGCAGCTCAAAACTTATTCCCTTGACATCAGTCCCCTTATTTCTCAGTAAAAACCTGTCTGGATTAAACTCCTCTGGTGCATCCCATAACAAAGGATCTCTCCCTATGCTCCATGTACTCTAAGAACTGGTAATACCACACAGAATGGGGGTGGATATACAACAAATACCTGTCATAGGGCCGCAACTTCTTTATGTATGTGTCTTACATAAATCATTAACTTGAAAATTTATTCTAGCTGGATACATATATTTCACTGGAATTAAATTAGAAAAGGAGTTAAAATCACACCTGAGAACAACAATATTTGCAAATTGGGGAAATATAGCCGTACTGAAATGAACTTTCTTTTATTAAAGAATATATACTTACTGTGAGTTCCATTGAAAGCAATTGTGTTATAGTCATTGTTGGAAATTATTCAGTTCATTTTTGAAGTATGCATTTCTGGTGTGTAGGTAGAGGGTAATGTTAGCAATCTTAATGGTGGAAGAGGCCTATTTTATTTTATTCAATTTAAAGAATAATGAAGAGCAGTTTTTTTATCGGCATCAGAATTCCTGTTGTGTTTTCATTGATAAATTCTGGGTTTTGATATATTCTGGTAGTTCATTCTTTTCTGTAAACCTCGATGTGGAGATAACTTCATTCCATGATACATTATCTCTTTTGGTTATAACATGTTTGTATTTAAAGGCTCAGGTAAATCAAATGTTTGTGGTTAATCTTAAGTTCATCCATATGTTTTGTTTCTTATTCCAGGTACCTCCATTTTACTTCGAAAGGTGTTTAGATTGATTTTCCCTGTTCTTCTATGGTTAGTTATATATGCTCATTCTTGAGCTGCCTTTTATTGGAATGTTGTACAATACAAATATACTTATTTACTATAATCCTTCAGATATTTATATTTCTACATACTCCTTAGTCATCTAATATGACAATATTGTTGTCCAATAATGGGGAACATGTCAAGCAAATTTGGTTGAGTTGAAGTAATGGTTCAATAAAGCAACAAATGATGTATCTTGAAACTCTTTTCCCTTTTCCTTTTTATATTTTTGATTGTTGCTGAATAATCTAAAATACAGTGTGCAGTTATCCCCATATTTGGTTTGGTGGAGAATCTCTTTGGTTTTGTTTCCTATATTAGGTTAGAGTAGCTGACCCTATGCTCTAATCTTTGGTAACTATTTTATAGAACTAAACACAACCAATAATAAATTATGTACATGTAACTTCTCTGCATGTGATTTAGCTGATGGCTTCTAACTATTACCTTGACTTGCAAGTTTACATGGAGACTTAATCATTCGTTTTCTTTTAATCATGAGTTATATTGCTTCATGTGGAATCGTCAGGATTGTTTCATGTGGGCTGATTGTTATTCTTCTAGGATATCATTTTTTTCAGTTTATTTTGCTCTTTTCGAATTACTCTTGGTGTTCCCATACTTGCATGTTGTTCTCCTATATCCACCTTAATCACTAAACTAACCCAAGAATTTGAGTGGGTCTAATGCGTTTTGGATCAACTTACTCTCGATGTTTTGAACCTTGATAATTTTGATTTCTGTTGATGCGGCTTTTGGGTGGGGATGCTGGATTAGAGATGCTTAATTTGTATACTTCAAATAGTTTGCATTTTCATGAGCAAAATTATCAATTTCTGATTTTGTAAGTTGCAATAAAGTTGTTGGGAATTGATTTCTGTGATTAAGATCTGTGTTATTTTTACTTCTAATCCATTGAAGTGTATGTCTTTTTACTTCCATTCTTTTTTCTTTTATTTAGTTTTGTAGCTGTGTTTCACCATTTGGGGTTTAATTCTATTGGCAGTTGTGTTCAACTGCGTTTTGTTCATGTGGGGTTTCTTTATTGTTGGTTTTGGTTAGCAGAGAAATATAAAAAACTGTCATAAATGATTTAAGTTGTTGACACAGGAAGTTTTTGTCATAAAAGTAAAAAAAATGATTGGTAGATGTATAATCACATGGTTTATATAGTGGTTATAGATTTACTTGACTTTTACGGATTCCATGCATAGTCTTATGTTAAAGCAAAGCTTCTATGATTGAAGAAACTACTGCTACATGTAACCTATTTATACATATATAAAAGCAATGAATTTTCAATAAAGAAATAAATAGATATTACTGCAGTGACTCCAATGATTAAAATCATTCCAAAGTCTTTGACTCCAAAGATTAAAGTCATTCCAACGATCCTATGATCTTTGTTGAATTTAGGATCTTATTACATTGTACAGTTTTTGAATTTTAAATGGAGTTTAGAGTCTGGTAATTTGGTGTGGTGATAAGAGTAATAGGTTGTAGCTTTGTTTGAATATAGATGGTTTGAAGACATTTACTAATAATACCAATGTTAAACCATATGGACTGAAATGATTTTTTGTTATACCATGATTCTAATGATTATAAGTTCTGTTACATTGGGACATAAAGACTGAAGAGAGGAGGGAGTTTGTTGAACTTTCTACATGTTTATTGCATGACTGAATTTTGATTGTTACATAGTAATTCTATTTCTAACTCATTTACTGTTTTTTTTACTCCTTTACAACTGGTGAGGGAGGGTAACTACATTCATTTTTGAAACTGTAAGATAGTCCATCACTGCATGTAGTGCAATTTTCTCCTTATAATTCTTTGACTTATACTCATTCTTTATTTTTTCCACTTCGATATGTTTTATGTTGTTTCTGGATTGGAGATGTTTATTTCAACTTCATTGTTAATGAACAGAGACTTGCATCTTCATGAGCAAATTTATCAATTTCTGTTTTTGTAGGTTCTAAGTTGCTGGGAGCCATTTTCTGTGATTACGGTCTGTGTTCTTATTCCTTCTAATCCATTGAAGGGTATGTCTTTACTTCCTTCCTTCCTTTTTTCTTTTATTTAGTTCTTGCAGTTGTGTTTCACTATTTAGGGTTTAATTATGTTGGCAATTGTTTATTTAGTTTTACTGTGTTTTGTTCATTTAGGGTTTCATTCTATAGCATTTGGTTAGCAGAGAAATATAGAAAACTGACATAAAGGATATTAAGGTAATTTTTGTCATAAAAATAAAATAAACTGATTGGTGGATGTATAATCATATGGTTTATGTAGTGGTTATAGATTTTAGGAATCTCATGCAAATAAATGTATCTTTAAATATATGACACCTAATCGTACATCTTATGTAATATTTATTCTCATATTAGATGTATTATGTACATCTTATGTATGCACTTATGTATTCTCTATGTTCTTCGTGATCTTATGAATGAGTTTCAAAAGGTATACAATTTTTTCTTCGCGATCATGTGCCAACATTGATATTTGGTTTTTTTATTTCCCTCTCATATTAGAAGCTTGGGTGCTTAGTTTATGTTTAATTTCGCTTCGATTAAAAGATAACGTGTTTTGATCGTTCTCATCCTTATCATTATATCAAAATTTTTTATCAAGTATTGTTATATATGTCAATTAGAACAACGCACGCTGGCGCGGGCATATTACCTAGTTTCAGTAACATGCTTCAGTACTATTCTTACTAATCGTCAAGATGTTTTACTATTCATTACTATTCCCCTTAAATAAATAATGAAGTACAAGTCTCATTTAGAAAGTTTCAACATTGAACAGATGACTATGGCTGCCCTTGAAGCATGGAAGCTTCTTTCAGTCTAAAGACTCAGGCACTCGACCAGCAGCAGAAGCTTCTCCATAGATGGCTTGTCAAATTTGAACCTGTATGCTAAAGCACCTAGACGTGTTGATTTTTACAATTTTACACAACATTATTCTTTGCTTAACGAATATTCAGAAGGTTTCAAAACCTATATATATGGAGGAGCATGTACCATTATAAACAACAACAGAAACATACAGCATCTATCGCTTATTCTCTAGTTTCTATCAGATTCGATCGCTCTTTTCTATTGTTCCACAATGGCTTTCTCAAACTCCATCGCCCTTTTAGCTACGGTTCTTGTACTACTCCCCATGGCTACTTTTGCAGTGGACTTAGCTATATCTCCTACTGCTGCCAGTAAGTACCGAATTTCATCCCCTTCTGAGTCGAAACATATCATGCAAATTTTCTTTCTTAATTCTTATATATCTTCATGTTCAAATTCGATCTACAGATGAAATATGTAAACAAGTAGAGTGTGGAAAAGGAACATGCACTTACAACTCCAGTGAACCATTACTCTACACATGTGAGTGCGAAACTGGATGGAAGCGAACTGCAGAAGGAAATGATAGTCTTAAGTTTCTCCCTTGTGTCATCCCTGAATGTAAGTACTTGGCTCTTTTGTGTATAAATTTGTGCTTTCTAAAGCTAGCATAGTGCTATAATCATCTTTGCGCCATTTTCTATCGTTTTTCAGGTACCCTGGACTACAATTGCCAAGCACCCCCTAAAGTTCAAAATTACACACAAATTCCAAGCAACTTATCTGCATTTGACCGTTAGTACCAAAAACTAAACACAACCATCACATCTGTTGGTTCAGTCTTATATCCACGGATTGTTTAATTCTGTGCCTTGTGTATAGCTTGCTCCTGGGTCTACTGTGGAGAAGGTACCTGCGTAAAGAACTCTACCTATCTATACACACCAGAGTGCGAATGCAATGAAGGGGCAGACAATCTTCTCGACATCTCAGTGTTCCCCTGCTACAGTGAATGTAAGAGATACTATCCTCCTAATTTCTACAAAGTAATCAATACTAAACTGACGAAGGAGAAACTGATAGGAGCTAGCTCTGTTTTCTATCTTCTTGTTCAGGCACACTTAAACCTGACTGTGAACGCCTTGGAATTGAAGTTGCAAATTCAACAACCTCTTCTGACGGGAATGATAGTAATAAAGGTGAGACTACTCACTAAAGTCCAAAAGAAAAGAAAAATAACTCCTATTTGATCTCTGCTGTAGTTCTGCTAATTAATTTCAATTTCAAAGCTATAACAACAAAATCAGAGAAAAACCACACGATAGATACAACTATACTGCTAGGGTAATACCTTGGTGTCCTGATGTATTAGGTAGGTCAAACCCAAGATCTCCTTCTGAAAAATAATAGATATTAGAATTTTATTTTCCTGGTAAGTTGTTTAAGACTTGGTCATGAACTTGAGGCTTCCAGAGTGAACATATTGAAATGGGACTCATGACATATTGATTCCTTACACGTTTGTTCTTGTTTTCTAGCTACCGACTTCATGCCAGGCAAATTCCAGTTGATGACTATAGTGATGGTGTCTGTGGGTATGATGCTGTGAAAGTAGGGTTCATAATCCATGTCATACAAGAGATTGTGCCATACATTTGTTCGAGTTTCATCTTACATGAGCTCATATACTTAAGATTAATTTGATTCTTGTAACATTCCTTTTCCCCAGTTCTTCATTTTGTGTTTGTATCAATAAACAGCCATACGCTGATGACTGTCATATGTATTGACCATTAAAAGATTGGTACTGAGTACAGGCTTTCATTTATAGGAAGTCAACCAAACTATAGATACTACACTAGCTAACATAATTCAAGTAACTTCATGGTAAATTTCACCAACCCTTCATTACAAGTACCTGATGGCTTTCTAAGACAATATAGAATAACCTTAACATTTGCCCAGATATAGAGCCTAATAGACCCATGGCTCATATGGCACACACTGAGAACCCTGTGCGCCCAACTACAGAGATTCACATGACTATGCAAATTGCATTTCATTCATGAGACTCAAAACACTGAAGAAAGGCCTTGCTTGACCTTGGTTTACCTCCTATCAGTGACATATTTCAACATAGTTCTGCACATTGTGTTCAATCCTAACCAATTCAAAACCCCGAATTCCAAAGCGTCACCTACTAATCCTAACCAAATGTGATCTCATAACTGCTACTTCAAAGTTAAAACTGACATACTGGACACTGAATTCAAAAGCAGAACCCTCATAATCAAGGGTTGATGAAGAAAATCATCTTAACCATGTTATTTCACTCTCCTCCACAGATATCCATAACCAAAGATGCTAAAAAATCATGAATGCAATTCATTTCCACATTTCAAGTTTCCACCTTTAGTATCATCCCTAATCTAACAAATCCAAATCATCATGCTTTACCAATCTAAACAATACACCAATAAACATTTTTGCACAACAAATAACTAGTAGTACAAAAGAGAGGTTACCATCAATCACGGAAAGCCGAAAAATGGCGAATCACTTGTTCATCACCTCCACTCCTTCCTTCCCTGCAATGATCACCGCGGTGGCCATATTCAAAAACAAACCATGTTCCACGACCCCGTCGAGCACTGAAATCTCCTTCCCGGCTGCGGGGCCATCCTTAATCGGAGTCTTGAAGTACAAATCCACAATGTAGTTGTAATTATCGGTCACATAAGGCTTATCACCTTCCATCCGCAGCTTAGCTTGGACTCCTTCCTCCTTAAACAGCTCTTGCAACCTAATCAAATTATACTTCCAACAAAACTGCACCACCTCCACCGGCATTGCCAGCCCGCTGCCACCTAACCCCGTCACCAGCTTCGTCTCGTCTGCCACCACAACGAACCTCTCCGACGCCGCCTCCACCATTTTTTCTCGTAACAACGCGCCGCCGCGGCCCTTGACCAAGTCAAGATTGGGGTCCACCTCGTCGGCTCCGTCGATGGCGAGGTCGATTCTGGGGTGGTCGTCGAGGACGGAGAGAGGGATGCCGAGGCTGCGGGCTTGGTCTTCGGTGCGTTTGGAGGTCGGGACGCCGACGATGTCGGTGAGTTGGCCGGACTTGAGAAGCTCGCCGAGTTTGGAGACGACGAAGGCGGCGGTGGAGCCGGTGCCGAGGCCGAGGACCATGCCGGATTTGACGTACTCGACCGCTTTGTCGGCGGCGAGTTTTTTGAGGTCGTCTTGGGTGAGGGCGGGGACGGTGCGCGCTTTGAGGCAGAGAGGGCGGTGGTGGGTGCGGAGGTTAAGGGTTTTGGGAGTGCTTAGGATAAAGGAGTGGGGAGAGATGAGGGATAGGGAGGAGGCCATTTTGGTTGAGAAGAAGAAGAAGAAGAAGAAGAGAAGAAGAAGAAGAAGAAGAGGCCCCTTTGATCCTAGTTTTTGTTTTCTTATGATCTTGTTGGGTTGGTTTATACAGTTTTGGGGGTCAGATGGTGCAAAGGTTTATGCTTTTTGGATCAAGATGGGACCTTTCTTTCTGGTATGGGTGGTTGGTGGTGACTTGGGCTTTTTGTTGGGTGAGAGATCATTTCAAGTTGACAGTGTGTGCTTTCTGGTGGTGAGTAACAGTGTTTATTCGGTTACTAACTCATCAAGATATCTCGGCTCAATCATCTTAGAGTTAGATCTTAATAGAGACTGTTTGTTGGATCAGAATCTCTTGTTCAGTTAATAAAATAATTAGGATGGACACGATTCGGTTTGAGACTCAACCCCAAACTGTTTTATGAATCTACTTTGCCAGTGAAAATAAATGTAGAAGGGATTTCATGAATGTAGAAATGGTAAACTAAATGATTAGTCCTTATGTGTCTCTTCATATACGTTGACGAAGGTGAAAAAAATGAAAGAGGTATACACAGCAAATTTGAAGGTGTAACTACTTCTCAACAAGAAAATACATATATTTTTTTGAAACTGAATACATATAATAGATGAGTTTTGTTAAGGGAAAATACCCATTTGGTCAAAAATAAGATTTTGATAGCTCATTACAATGAAAATAGATTGTCATAGCACATCCTAATGATTTTGATTAAAATGACTACATTACCCTTAAAATCATACCATGAGTTTTGTTAAGGAAAAATACTCATTTAGTCAAAAATAAGGTTTTAATAGCTCATTCTTAGGCCTCATTATTTGGCTTTTCGACCCTAACCCACCCTAAAACCTGCCCTACCCTATAGGGCCGAAGCCCTACCCAGCCCTTCATTAGGGCGGGCCGGCCCTAGCTTTCTCGAGTAGGGTAAGATAAGGGTTGAGCAAATGAAACCTAGTCCTACCCTAATGAGCCCTTTAAGGCTGAACCCGGCCGACCCTTAAAGTCCGCCCATTA
Organism: Comarum palustre; assembly: GCA_951800085.1. NCBI lineage: Eukaryota > Viridiplantae > Streptophyta > Magnoliopsida > Rosales > Rosaceae > Comarum > Comarum palustre. The sequence goes on along the minus strand of OX637573.1, from coordinate 19,839,774 downwards.
GACCCAAATAATTTCTTATTTTTGTATTATTTAATATGTTTCTTATTTTTTAGATACAATACAACTAATCTTCTCTTTTGTAGTTGATTTGCTAGCTTTGTTCATTTGATTTTGTTTTGTTGATTAATGATTGTATTTTGATGATTTAGAGCATTAGTTTGTGAGATATATGAGTATAACCCCTTAGTTTATAGATAGATGTTTTAAATTAAGTATAATGTGTATGCATACGTGTTAAATATAACACAAAAAATAAAGTTCATTACATATAATTCTAAAGCTAAATTGTGAGAGAAAAAAATAACAAGCTCATCTCGACTCTGTTTAGTCCTATTTAAAGGGTCGGCCCTACCCGACCCTATTAGCCCTAACAAAATAGGCCGCTAGGGCGGGGTAGGGCTTACATATTCAAGCATTAGCCTTACTTTACCCGGCCTTAAATTTTGTTGACTTTAACCGAGCTCTACCCTACCATACCCTAAGCCCTAAAATTTAGGGTCAGGCTGACCCTAGCTCGGTCTATGATGAGGCCTACCCATTCTAATGAAAAAAGTTTGTCATACCTCATCCCAATGATTTTGATTAAAATGACTAATTACCCTTAAAATCATAACAACATCTCTCTCTCGACATCAGATCTAAGCCGCCGACATTGCCCTCCAAGCACCATCGTCGCTCGCCCAGCTCCGTCGTCACTCACCCAGCACCGTCGTTGTCGTCGCTCGCCCAGCGCTGCCGTCGTCGTCACCTCTCCTTCCCATTCAGTTTCTCTTTTCTCTCTATTCTATCTCCTCTCTTTCCACGCGCCTCTCTGCCTCCGCCTCCTCTCCTCTACCGACACTGCCTCATCTTCCTCTCTCCATTCAGATCAGCAACTCTCTCTCTACCTTCTCCTGTCCAGTCGATACCACCCATTTCCTCAACTCGAGGACGTCGAGTTCATCACCATCTTCATCAAGGCCACTACTGCCGCCAAATCAAACCCTAGATTCAGATTTTGTAAAGGTCGAAGAGGTAGTAGATTTGCAATTTTTTTAGGTTACAACAGATTTGCAGTTTATTTGATGTAGTAAATTTTTTCTTATAATTTACTACCTCTAGTAAATTCAGGTTGAAGATCAATAACAAGTTTATTAGGGGTAGTAAAATTTTTTGGTTTATTTTGGGTAAAATTATGTTGACTACCTTCAGTAAAGTTTCTCTATAAAGTTTACTACCCTTAATAAAGTCTGTATAAAGTTTACTGTCTCCAGTAAAGTTTTCATATAAAGTTTACTACCCTTAAATAAGCATTTTTCATCATTATTGCCTCCAGTAAAAGTTTCTCTATAAAGTTTACTACTCCTAGTAAAGTATCTTCAAAAAGTTTATTAACTTTAGTAAATTATGTTTCAATATTACTGTCCTAATAAAACATCCAACGAAGGTACAAAAATGGTTTCGACAAGGTCTAAAAATATTCTGATGATGTTTTAAATATTTTGACGAGATTTTGGTGACCGGAGTTCGGCGACAATTGACCGGTGACCAGAACCGGTGAGGTTCCGGCCAAGTCTTCTCTCTCTTCGTTTTTCTCTATCTAAACATGTTTAAAGGGTGAGGATAAAATGGTATTACAATAATATAGTTTCCTTAGAGTTGTAATAAAAAATTGTTCATTTGAGCACAAATAATGACACATTGTATTGGAATGAACACATTCTTTCGAATCAATTAAATGGGTTAAGAGGGATCTAAATTAATACTAAATGGTCATTTTCTCTTTTATAAATACGTGTGTGATCATTAACAATTTATTTTTTGATAATGTAATTATATAGACTGAGTCATGCCTATATAATTACCACAACGAGTCTATTATGAGTTGAACTCACGACCTCTCTGTTACAAAAAAAATATTTGTGTCACTACACCAAACTGTGAATGAGTTGTTATATGGTGTTCATACAATAGATAATAGGTAACATCAATTCACTACCAGAAAAAAGACTTTAGCCAACGAAATGACCAAAAACAGGCCGACGAAATTTATTTTTTGTCTGCTAAAGTCCATTTTAGCCGACCAAAAATTATTTCGTCAACTAAGTTAAATTTTCGTCGGCTAAAGTGAAATTTTAGCCGACGAAAAAAAAATTTCGTCGGCTATAGTCTGTGAACTTTAGCCGATGAAATTTGAAAAGTTTTAGCTGACAAAATTAGGGTATTTCATCGGCTAAACTACTTTTTAGTTACAAAACTGCACTACGGATATTTCGGTGTCTGATTGACTATTGTGATACTAATCTAGAAGCGAAACGGGCGTATGAGTAAAACTCATTGCTAATACCATGACATATGGGTTTTTTGGTTATCCGAGAAGACTTCAAAATGCAGTTTTTCTAAACACTTAACATACGAAAATGCCTATATCTGCATCTATATAAGAAATTTTGGTGAAACCTTCAACACAACAAACTCTCATCATGAAGAGACTCAACTGCCCATCTAAAAATTTTGTGACATTTACCCCTCGATGATAGGGCTCCCCATATGGAGAAATAATGGTAAATAGTATGCATGTTGTGATTCCGGTCATCAAAATTCACAAACAAAAATACGACCGTAAGATATCATCAATATGTTTAAATATGTCTATGGTAAAAATTCAACTTGATTCGATAAATTAGTAGGCATGTTGGCATGTTGTGATCCTGATGATCAAAATTCACAAACGAAAATCCGACCGTCTGATATGACCATCATGATAAAATACATGTATGAGAAAAAAAATCAACTTGATCCGACAACGTTAATGGCTTGATCCGGACGGTCAATTCCGTAAGTCAACCCCCTAAACGCACGAAAACGGTTATTTGACCCTCTAAATTATGTATTTTGCCGGATCTTCAACACAAAATAGTTTCAAATCGATGAGACGCAACTAGTGGTATAAAAGTTTACTGAAAATGACCCCTGAAGATAGGGATACCCATAGGGAGAAAGAATGATAAATTACGTTGACTACAACTATCGGCATCAAGACTATACCCGAATCACATGATTTTTCAACCGTAGACGTATTTCATCATTCCGGTCATATCTTATTTCACGTTTTCTTTTAGTTTGAGTGTTCTACGTATAGCTTGTTTTTGAAATGGAACATTTACTTAAAACTTGGTAAACTAGTTTGTAACATTAGTAGGCATCTTGTGATCTTGTTGATCAAAATTCACAAACGAAAAATCTGACTGTATGATATGACCATCATCATAAACTTTGTCTGATTCTGGGATTCCCTTCCTGAGACGAGTGACCTGAGCAACCCTTAATTTTAATGGGCTCTATACCTTCGGACTCATGAACTATCTTCATTCGATATTGGTCCCTTGGTAATGCATTTGAAGATGAAATATCTACAAATTTATGCTTCAGCTGAAGACTCACCGTTTTTCAGGAGTAAATCTTACACATTTATAACAACTCATATGCTCCAAACAATTATAACAACACATATCTAAGCCTATATATTACTTACACGCAGTTGACATGGACAATATCCCCTCCTCTGCATTCCGAATACCTCAAATTGGATTTTCTCTCAAACATGTTTAATTTCGAAAGTATTGAAATCTGAAATGACTGCTCACTTCCAATTTCTCATTGGAGCCTCTCACGACCAGCAAAAAGGGGGTTACCTTGGGAGACTGAGAAAACACAGCTCCGATCAGTTTCGCCAATCTCATATAAAAACATATAGGTTGAGAGCGAGGGGTTTGGAGGTTGTCTTTCGATGGAAAGAGGGGTTGGGATATATCTTCATTCGATTCGATACAGGGTTTAAACTCCGAAAACTTTTCACTGCAGTTCAACTGTTTTTTTTAACTTAGATCTGTTAGCGCTTGAGGACACGCGCTGTTAACCCATCTGTTAGTGAAATTTCACTAGGTGTGCAGAAGAAGCTCCGCACCAAAGCTATGACGACACGTTGCACAACAGCTAGAAATTTGCTTCACTAAGTATCATACTTCACGCATAACAACGCCTCATGCATCACATCTTAGTCTTCTGCTCATTGCGGTGTTTTGTACATTTGAACTCGATTATCTTTGTTGTAGAGGAGACTTGGCTCATCCACCTATGTATTAGCCTCAACTCCTCTAGCCTACAAATTAAGGTTTTTAGTTGCTGCACAACAATAACTCCTAGGCATAAGATCAGATAACCCCCAACAATCCATATCCCACAAGCTAATCTCAAGCAACAAGACAAGCATTCTAACCTCCAATCCGGCCAAAACCATCCTCAAACTCTGAACATCCCTAAACCCATCAAGCTCCACCGAATCCTTCGAATTCTTCTCCTCACCAGTAGATCACACTGCCACAACCTTCTAGCCATAGTAAGCTCTCATCTTATGCAACTCATGTATTTTCGGCTCCCACGCTACATGCCTTCTTGCAAACTATTTCATGTATTTTGTTCATTTGTCATGCTATCAAAACCACGCTAAGATACTACATCTAGATCACAAGAAACAAGCTATTGCAGCAAGCTAATATAGGGAGACTTGGGGAAACATGTACATATATAGCTTCTTTAAACTTTGGAACTCATAGGGGTAAATAGAGGAGATCAAGCAACATCAATATATGAATTCTAGACGCCTCTGTTCAAAATGACCCCAACACTCTCTTTCTCTTGACTTCCTTTTGTCTTTGAATTTATCATAAATAGCAATTTAGCTGCAGTTTTAAGTTTCACCATCTTTCTTTCCACCGACTTCTCTCTTTTCTATTCTTCATTGCAGAAAAGCTTTTTGTATTTTTATTTCTCAAAGTTATTGAATAATTATTCGGGGAGAACCACTTATGGGAAGATGGGAGGATGGCGTTTTGACGAGATCATATCTCAGTGGTTCTCCACCAAGAAACCTCTCGACTGGAGTTCCTAAGTGTGGTAAGCCCCCTAGCTATTAGTCTTCCCCTACACTTTCCTATGTTAATACTTGATAGTTTCTGCATATAATATAATATGAGAGAGAGAGAGAGAGTACTCTATATGTTACGCATCTAAACCCTAATCTTTGATGGTGTTTTAACAAATTCTATGTAACAGAAAAGCAGTAGCAGATATATGTGTCGATCGAGGGACATATCCACTTGACTTTAACTATTCTTAGCAAAACTAATGTGATAGTGAGATGAGAAATTCAAAGAGGATGTTTTTGCTGTCGACTCTTTGAAATATAGCCCTGAAGAAGGATATTAAATTTTTTTTCCTCAAATTGATCATTTTTCAACATCCAGATTCTAATTAGAGCTTGTTGTTGACAGACTTTATTTATATTTGGTTGTTCTATTTTCATTTTGAAGATATCTGTCATCTGTTTAGTCGAGAACTTAACCCTACAATAGCATGCCTTCGAACAAGAGAAACAACATCAACAATGGATAATGGATATAAACATCATCATGATCGATGTTGTAAAAAACGCGCCTTAAGGCGCGCGTAACGCATAAAAAACTCAGTCTAGCGCCACCTGCTCCACCGCAGTCTGCTGCGCTGCCTGTGAACTTGCAAGAAGAGTCAGGACGTAAGATATTTTGCATCACAACTACAGAATATCCATGACGAGCACCCTCCCCTGTTGTGCTGGAGCTATGAAACAGAAAAAGGAATATGGTTAGAATACTCAATTCTAAAGTTAGAAGTTAGTAAATGGGGAAATTAACTTCTACATGACTCTGCAAGAACATATATCCCAGCTCTCTTTTACAAATTCCAAAAATTATTCTGACCAATTTTGGCCAATCCAAAACTATATATGATCAAGTACTAAGTACTAACTAGATAATATGATAAATGTAGATCAAATTTACATTTCAATTGATTAAGAAAACTATTCTTGTAGTATATAACCATAACAGACGAATGTACATGGTCACCCAGAAATTTGTGGCAAAAGTACCCGATGTGAACTTTCCCTTTTCCTTTGACTGTTAATTTTTCGTTTTTTTTTCTTCTTGAGATTTTCTGTAAGATTTTGCTACGGGAATGAGAAATGAGCAAAGAGTTCAGAGGCATATGAAGGAGAATAGAAACATGTACACAACAACTTCCAATGACAGCCAAAAGCAAACATTTTCTGTAAGATTTTGCTACGGGAACGAGAAATGAGCAAAAAGTTCAGAGGCATATGAAGGAGAATAGAAACATGTACACAACAACTTCCAGGTACGATCTCATCAATTCTTTCACTTTCTTCTCCGCCACTCAATTGGGTTCTGCATGTTGGATTGTTGGAAGTTAATTTACTTCTTAGTGTGTTGACTATTGAAGTTAATTTGGTTCTGTTTTAGTTGTGTATATTTGGTTTGCTTGAGTTTGAATTGATCAATTGGTAATTTGATATGATGGTGATAGTTTGGATGGTGATCTTCTAGTTGATGAGGATGATGATTTGAAGCATGAATTAGCTTTTAGCAATTGCTATTGTGTTTTGGTTGTACAACTTTTCAATTTTATGACTTTGATTTCATTTTATGTTGATGATTTGTTGAATCATAAGAATTGACTTCTAGTTATATTTATTATGAGAGAATGACAATTGATATTGAGTTTCTTTGGTTATTCCTTTGTGTTGTATTCATATGACAAGTTCTTACATTCAAATAACTTGTTTATATGTTTTATATCGTGAAGCTTACGTCTTTTGCGCCTCAAGGCTTGAGGCTTAAGGCTCTCACAAAAACGCCTCACCATACGCCTTAGCGTTTTAAAACATTGATCATGATACTTTATTATTCTATCTTTGAATTTGTATGGATATCTAGAAACACTGACTGCTCTTTGCCTCTTTTACATTTGCACGTAGCTACGAGATACAGCTTTGATCTCATTCATGTTTTTCACTATGGGTGGTCTGGTGAAGTTTTGGATGATCTTGTTGTGAGGGAGGGCCTCATCTGGACAATTTGTTCTTCATTAACCCCCATTGTCGACTTAGCATAAAGTCCTGCCTCCAAGAACCGTTTAACTGCATCTTCACTGTATTCCTTCCCTTCCTTGACAGTCATCTTCTTTTCTGGATAACTTGTAAATAGGTTATCTCCTTTTAGTACGGCTGCAAGTTGCATTAACTCCTGCTGAAATTCACTAAGCTTGGCATCTTCCCTTGCCTCGCTCTTTCTGGTCGGTACTGGTTCTGGTAGTTGCTCTACTCAAATTTACATTGCAGGCAATAGACAATCAAACATTAGGGAGCTATGCACTTTACATCTTTCTAGTTGGTTAGCTAGTAATGAAGTCGATCAATGTGTGACTAACCTGGACAGTCAGTTCTGGGTTCTGTTCTTGTTTGCACGATGCCTTCAAAGGTACCAGCCCATTCATCCCTCTTTGTTAGGAATGGTGCAGACAGGTTGAATACCTTCTTAACAGTTGCTGGAATTGATGAGTGTTCAAATTCCGAATTCGGAAATGGTGATCCACTAGGCCCATGAACAACTGCACAGCATCATTGTTATATTCAAAATAATAATACTAATAATGATAAAAAAATGTAGTAAATTTAGTAATAGTACTACTTACCGGTACCCTTGTCTATCCAGGGCGAGACCATGATGGTAGGAACCCTAACTCCCAACCGATTGAACTGAAACAAGAAAGGCTCCGGCCCTACAATCCCATCGGGGCTAGGAACGTCATGGACGGGTGTAGGGACGTGGTCGTAGAAGCCACCATGTTCATCATATGTGATGACCAACAAGGTCTGGTTCCATTGCGGGCTTGCCCTCACTATCTCGTAGACCTCCTTGACGAACATTTGGCCATGATACACATCATGCGATGGATGGTCATCGTTTGCGGGTGCGAGCTTGAGATCAAAGTATCTCTGTTCCACAACAGTGTAGGATGGTAGCTTGCCTTGCTTCGCATGGGCCTTGAAGGTGTCATACAGGTGGAAGTTGCCTATGTACTTGAGCTTCCTCAGATTACGGTAGAACAGTGTGGTCGGAATATTTTGGTAGTATATTCCGAAGGATATTCCTTCATCGTCAAGGTTCTCGAAGATGGTTCTTTGTGGGTAACCCTTGGCGAGAAGTGCCGCAATGTTGCTTGTTGCACCAGCAGATGTCCCCGAATGAACAAAGAGGCGATTCGGCTGTGTTGAGGATGGCACAGAGGCAAACCACCTACATGCAGAGCCAATACGTGTTTCCCTTTTTTTGTTTAAATAGTTCGAATTGCCTAATTACATATTATACATCGGTTTATAGATCAGAGCTTGAATTATTGAATTTTGTACGTCCACAGAGACTGGCCTCACGTATTAGTTTGTATTACAGCAGTCTATTATTGATGTATCGGTACATTGATTTTTGTGACAGCACTTAAGCTAGCTAGAGTTCGATCGATGACATAAAAATTTAAAGATAAACGATGATCGAGTTTTTCCCATGACTCATTTTCCTAGATTAATTTCATTGATTATTCTACAGGGCAATTTGCCGGGCTGTAATGACTGGTAGCTACTACGGGACATAGTCAAAAGAGTCCATAACTACGGGTCGTCTATGGTATCTTAATGTATCTCGTATCTATATTTTTTATTTTATTTTTATTAAATATAAATGAATTTAGTTGAAACCTATTGAACATGTTAGCATGTTACCCAATTACAAATTGACATGTGTCATTTTTTAAAAATTAAATTTATCATGTTTACAACATATTCTTTGTTGATAGGTAATATTGTCCATATTCATGTTACAAATATTGTTAAATATTAAATTACACTTTGGTGAACTACGATTACGACTTATGAAAACAATTAGTTATTGTAATTAAGTAGTCAAAGATTTAAATATCATATTTGGACAGCTTTTACCAAATTGAGAACTTTAACTACCACGTGCAGGACTTCTTTCACATAATGAGTTCTTGATATAGTTTTTGAAATAATTACTACAAATTGCAAATAAATTACAACATTTACATCAATAGTTGTGGGTTGTGGTAAAATGTGTAATCATTGTAGTAATCATTTCATTATAATAAAAACACAGTAGTTTACTACTTTAACAATAAACTTGTTATCTTTGTTATATTGCCAATAAAGTAATATGTTAGTCTAAGATCAATAATTACTGCAAATTGAACAAAAGTTATTGTTTTTACATCATTTGTTATTGGTTGTGGTAAAATATGTAGTCATAGTAATAACTATTTCGTTTATAATAAACCTAAAAATTTACCACTATGACAATAAAAGCGAGCAGAAATAGTATATTCGATTAAATGGGGTAATTACTAAAAATTGAACATACGTTACCACTTTTACATCAATTTTTTTAGATGTGATAATATAGGTGCTTATTGTAGTAGTTGAATGACCAATACATAAATATTTACCACTCTAATAACATATTTTTTGTCACATTTGTTAATTATTTAAACATTAATACATAGGTTATAGGTGATCGATGTAACTACTATAATTAGAACAAGTTTATTCAGTTAACATCAAATATTGTAGTTCATGATAAATTATGTCGATTAAAATCTCCATAACATTATACTAAATCATCTAAATAAGAATTTTAACGCATGAGACATACTTGTTTTGAGTCTAAATATAGTGATTTACCTATTTGATACCGATGGTGGTAACATTTATTAAAAAATTGTAACAAGTTGTAAATGGTGTAATTACTATATGTAAAAAATATTTTCTCTATTTGATACAAGTTGTACATGACTCTTCATGTAAAATACATGTAAGAATGTCTTTTTAATTGAAAAGAAATGTAAGAATAATAATAATTGATTAAATAAACTATTAATGATATAATTAATTTGTATTAAAGATAATTTGACTAAAAAATTCTTAAATGCCTAGATTAGAATATTTATAATTATGATATAGAAATAATATAAATATCAACCATGATACTTACCCGTTAAATAGAGACAATAATTTGTATTATTACAATTAATTAGTAATTGTTCAAGGATAATTGGACATGTATGTGTGCCTTGGTCCATGCTATGTATGTGGGCTTTATGGGTCCTAGTAGAGATATGATCCATGTACTAGTTTCCTAGTATGACTATGTAAAGTCCTTATATAAAAGGCTCCTATCATATGAATGAATAACAACAAGGAGCTGATTCTCAATTCCTAATCATTATAGAGTTTCTCCTAGAACACGTTATCATGCACGTAGCTCTAAACCCCAAAAAGAGCAAGTAGGCCACCGAAAAATTTTTGTCGTGCGCCTGCCTGTGCACTGCGCGCACACTGCCGCGCACCACCACTGCGCACCTCCTGTGCACTGCTGCGCACACCACCGTGCACCCACTGGGCACCGCGCACACCCCCCTGTGCACCCCCTGTGCACATGCGCACCAATAAATCCTAAAATCTGTCTCAGGTTTCAAACGCCAATATCGACAGAAAAATTTCCGAATTGGCTTTCGTCACCAACAGAGAAGTTGAAGATATTGATCATACGCTTCCAACGCCGCCGGTCTCACCCCAAGAACCGGCCGGAAAGGAACCAAACCGGCCGCTGGAATCCAAAACCGGCCGAAATATTCAAGCAACCGGTTCGGGAACTTTCGGAACTCGGATTTCAGCGAAATTTGGAGAGGTTATGCACAAGGATGTCAGGATCCTTCAGACAAAAGGAAATCCCTAGAACCGGAGTAAAAGTGGGTAAACCGGTCCTCGCAATGGCTTCAACGCGTATAGGAATCACTTTTCCTAGAGGAAAACGGGTTGTATTCCTAAATTCTCTTTGAATCCTTCATATGGTTGATGTTTTTCAATGATTTTCTACTGTTTTATGGCAAGATTAACTAACCATATGATTTTCATGTGTTTCATGGCCTTCACCTGCGACAATTCATGATGGAATTGCGCGAACGATCGCCGAACGCGTATGGACTTGAGCATGGAAGCTTGGAGCAGCTTATATAAATGCAGTCTATTTGACAGACAAGCAAGTAAGCTTTATGTTTTCTGTAATTTCAAGTTCAATAACATCGGGGAGGATAAAATCGGTTCCTCCCTTTCTCCCATCTCCTTCTATGTTTGGTATTTGGTGAGTGCAGGTTTTGAAAATCCCGGAACTAAGAGTGTTTCTGGGTCCGCGTTGTCTGGTATCCAACGCCGGGTTTATTTTGATTAAAATGGTCGCTTGTTAGCACCCGCGTTGTTGGACAACGTTCAAACGGGTTGTTAGTATCAATCCGAAGGACAAACCAATAAAGCATTGTTTTGTGACCTCTATCGAGTCTCATCACAGCTTGGTTTTGTATGCAAGAGCAAGGTAACATTCTGCTCATTTTAGTTTTGACATACTTAATGCCGAGATTTCACATCTCACGCGCTCTCATTTGAGGTTTGAGACGCCATTGACATGTGCCAACGGGTATAAAGTCATGTTGTGCAATTAGTCCCGTGACTTGATTACCACCGGTTTGACTACGTTGTCAATGATACACTTTGTGGCATTGTCTAGAAGAGAGGGGGAGGCACAGCCAACCATAGTGGTGGTGTTCTCGGCCTAGAACCCTAGACACCAAACTTGTCAAAACAAATCACGCCAGCTTAGAACAATAAAACGGTTGTGGATCTCAAGATCACCGGTTTCAAGGATTGCTGAGCTAATTCATAAGTCGTGAATGCATACAAAGAGTGTAGGGGAAATCAAACATGAATGTCATCCTAATGATCGTGAACTTCACCGTTTTCGGATCTAACTCTGGAAGCCTCTGACATTGACGTCATTGAGGAACTCCGTTTGATCTTCTTTCCAAGCAATATGTAATTTGAGACATCGATGAAATCGTTGGCACAATGTAGAAGAATTTTTCATGTTGGATTGAAAGTATTCTTCCATTGTCTACTATGGTTTGACACCACTCTTAAAAGTTTGACATGACTACGCCGCTCTATGTCTTTCACAAAGACATGAGACGTCGGCATGGCATCCTCACGTAGGAGTGCGCGTGTTTGTGGCTCATATTTCCCCCCCTATGTCGTCTTCACATGGACGTTTAGACTTATGATGCCCTCTCACTACTGCCTCCATACGTTGCCTTTGGCCTGAGAGTAGTACTACAGTGTCATATTGAAGTTTGAAGTTTCGTCATGTCAAAATCTGCGAACACAGCAAATCTGACCCTTCCTGGGCAGTAACTTCGTCTGAGCATTGTGCACAGATCCGGATGAACTAGAACGCAAACCATATATCACTGGAAAGCTCTCTGAGTCTAGTTTCCAACGGTTTTCGCGGTTCGTTCATATCCATCCTGACGTGAGAGTTATGGCTATTCCAGTGCGCAAAGGTCATGCTGCACGGAAATTGAATTGCACTCGGGATTGCATCTAGTTTTGCATCTTCCCAAATAGATTATTGGTGACTCTTTGATTGTGTATCTACTTTGTTAAGGTGGATACATCTCATAGAGACACTGAGTGCAACGCAGATAGTGGACTTATTCATGAGATTAGGAACCAACACCTTATTCGGCCGGCCCTAATTCGAATTTTGTGTCTTGGGATCTCTTGTGAATAAGATGATTGGATCATCACCGGTGACACGGGTGAACTTAATTGTTGATGACATATGGCACCATGATCCAAGTCACATATGCCCTCCATGTGTTGAGAGGCAAACGAACCTTGATATGTTTAAGAACATACACGCCAACGTGGTAAGAATGGTGTGAACTTTTGTGTATACTTCTCATGAGTGCTAATGAGAGGGCATCATAAAGAGAAGCATGAGTCAATCTAGTGGACTATATGTCACTATGATTCAATGATCTAATCCTATGATGGATTTTGGAACATTGACTCAAAAAAAAAAGCTAGGCTATGACACAAAAGATGACATTTCATCCTTACAACCAATCCAAAGAGGGATTGTGTAGACAGACACAACCAACGTACGGACACCGCTTATGCTTTTATGGTGTTGGTTGAAGTGTTAACACACAGGTCACGTGTTACACCGTCGTCTACTAAATGCTGCTTATACTTTTCTGGGCTCACTACCCATTGAGAAGTTTTATAACCTATTTGGTCCAACGGAACTTGACTACGGTAATAGTTTTGAGGTCAGTAGATGTGAACCAATACATTCATAAAGGTTATACCGTATGCAGCATTACTCATTCGTCCACGACTTATCATCATTGAGTTATTGCACGACAACTTGTAAGTGTGTGCAAGGATTGACATGGAGTTGTAATCCTTGAGCTCGGAAGGATTGAAACGGATCTCCAAGCCTTGAGCTCCACAATGTGCCAAATTGCACCGCCATAGTGCCTAATGATGAGTTGTGTGGGATGAATAAATTCTTAGGTTGGATATGAGTCTCCACCTAAAGTTCGGTTATGTTTACTTCTTAACATACGATCTCTTTGTCACTTTGAGACTGTCTTCCCGCCGTTAGGAGGAGATATGAACACCAGTGTTCAAGTGGAACGACGTGAATTGTCGTGATTTTTCACCACTAAGTCTCATCTTGATTGCTTAGAGGAAAGTGACGAGATCAATGCTGCATATATGTCTGTAAGGAATGATGTCCTATCAAGAGGACATGGCGCGACCAAATGAGATGGACTTGACGCCATCACCATGCCAAGTGTTGGGACTGATTCCGAGTACTGCTTCGGCTGCCGAGTATCAGTTTTTCGAGCACTGTGGTGGGGTGATGTGACGCCATAATATGAAAACATGGTGTCACAGGCCTTGTGGCTTCCCAATGGTTAGGGTGAGGCCCTTAGGTTCGATAACTACTCGCACTAGAGAGAAAGCGAGATTGGCACGACTTGATCCATTGATCAATGATACTCAAATCCGTCTCATGGAGTCTGAACTCTACAAAGTATTACACTAGTGTACATAGTGTACATGAGGACGTGGAATGATGAGTCTATCGAACCGCACTTTGTTGATGAACATAGTTGATTGGCCTAATGAAAAGATTCGATCCAGAACAATGAGATAGGTCCTTGGGCAGGTGATGCCGACACCGCAAGTGTAAACTCTGTCACGCACTGAGATCGACTACGATGAGATACGCTCTCGTAATGGATGGCATTGCACTCCACTACTTTGTCAGTTTAGTAGTTTCTGAAAAACTGAGCATGCAGTCTATGAATGTGGTCATAGTAACATCTCTATGGGATTAGAGATATGTATGAAGGTCTTGAAGAGACTTCATTCACCAAATCAAGTGGAGCATGCGTTTGCAAGAGATTGAGACACTTACTATATAACTCCTTGATTTGGAAGGGATATGATGAATAATGCCCTTGCGTGTGGACTCCGGATTTACATGGTCTTGCTGCAAATGAGATGCCGACATGTATTGAACATCCGATGTTAGAATAAAAATTATTTTGGGAAAGACACAATATCGTAATGAGTCGATGATTGTGTATTGATGATGTTTTTCCATCAATCGGCATAGGTGCTCTATGAGGCCTACATATACTCTCATGATTAGTCAAGATCTTTACTCTGAAGAGAGAGTGATCCGTGTCGTCTAAAGATAGATGATAAAGAAAGATTTGACCTCTCATTCATTGAAAAGCTAAGTGTCGCTTTGCGCCCACACAGTGTCAATGGAATGGCTTAAGGACATCCCTTGAATACTTAAATGTATTTGGCTTATTCAGTCCCTGAGTAGCATACGACATGATAGAATGATTCTATCGATGCGTTTGCTTGCCATGCATGAGTAAAAGATGCATTGAGAGCGAAATCAGAATCTGCCAAGTTTCTTAGGTCGACTTCGACAGGACCTACATGAATGCTCACTCCCTAGAAAATGGTGAAATTGGTACCATTGGAAAGGTCTATGTGTCTAGTTTCCAGAGACACCAACCATGTGATCATATCTATCATATTGAGTGAGTTATGGCCATTCTCGTGAAGGATGACGGATCTGTCCTAGAATCTGATTTTTGTCAAACAGTCAGCTAACTTCGATAGAGCTTTCTGGATAGCTCCGGACGAACCAGAGGGTGAGTGACTCAAAGTTGGAAAGCTATGATTGTCTACTTTCCAGAGCCGTTTACGGATTGTCCGTATCTATTTTCTACATGAAGTTAGAGCTGATTTTGTACTCGAAGGTCATGCTGCGCGAGAATCTGAATCTCTGCGTGAACTTGTGTTTTAAGTTCTTGAGCATCCTTCTCCTCCAGGTCTAAGTGAGAGATCATGTTGAGGACAATACGGCATGATATAGTCATTGCCTAATGCCACATTTGGAGACATGTTAAAGAGCATTGATATGTCAAGTTATCGATACTTCCGTGGTTACTAAGAATCAGGAAGCTCCTTATGATTGGTGTTAGAAT
The DNA here is from genome assembly GCA_951800085.1 of Comarum palustre. Classification (NCBI taxonomy): domain Eukaryota; kingdom Viridiplantae; phylum Streptophyta; class Magnoliopsida; order Rosales; family Rosaceae; genus Comarum; species Comarum palustre. Next base: position 19,824,411 of record OX637573.1, on the reverse strand, counting down.
CAGGGGGAGATGCAGACTTGAGAGAGAGTCTAACATATACATGTCATGATCAAATGTGAAGGGTGTGGTTGTTTGTGTCAACCATGTTGCACTCTCTTTCCCTTAATCAAAGTTTTTTTTGTCCTACTGGGTTTTTGCTTGGCATGGTTTTTAATGAGGCAACATTGCATACACCGCTTGAGGTTCAAGAAGGGCCGCAAATGAGTGCGATGTCCCTGAGGATCTCGGCACTAGATGGTCACGGGACCAGGCTTCTATCACCACCATCGTCGACACCGCATCTGAGCACGATCTCCATCTCTGCTCAAGGCACCACCGCTATCTCCTATGCTGAAACTCCAAGACGTTCTCAAGAAGCATGTGAAGAGAATTGGAATGCAGGAATTGTCAAGTCTCACCGACTAAGTCATTCGTCAGAGAGAGCCTCACATGGTGGAATTCTCAAAGAAGCAGTTGGTGCGTTGTACTCTTTTGTCCTTCGACCAAGGTTTAGTTTTTCCCACAGGGTTTTTGTTACTTGGCAAGGTTTTGATGAGGCAACATCAGATGCACCATTTAGCATGAAGACGCGCGGCATAAGGGGGAGTGTTCAAGGATAATTGGACATGTATGTGTGCCTTGGTCCATGCTATGTATGTGGGTTTTATGGGCCCTAGTAGAGATATGATCCATGTACTAGTTTCCTAGTATGACTATGTAAAGTCTTTATATAAAGGGCTCCTATCATATGAATGAATAACAACAAGGAGCTGATTATCTATTCCTAATCATTATAGAGTTTCTCCTAGAACAGTAATGAATAATAATCTAGTGAAATAAGAATAGAAGTTTTTTTTCAAAAAAAATCTTTAAAAGGAAAACTAGTGATGAATTGGTAATTGATAATCAAATATCATTATTATTAAATAATTTCTCTAAAAGTTTCTTTGAATGAATGCTTAGGTTAGAAAGTTATTTTGACAATATATCTAATGGCTCTAAATATTTTTATTTCTTTTCCTTTTTAAGCCATTTAAATTCTCTTAGAGAATTCTAATTGAACCTTTAATAAACACACACAAATTAAAAGACTAAAGACTAAACAAGTTACTTTAAATTAAAATATTTAAAGTCATTAGATATATTGCTAATATAAAGATCTAAAATATTTAATAAAACCCTAGAAAATTCCCTATAACTACAGTGACTGAACCTGTAAAGTTTAAAGACAAAACCAATGAAACCGCACTGCCCGTGAAGGCATTAAAGCTAATCTAGCTAGCTTGATCTCAGTGTTTGTATTTTTGAATTCTAATGTGTTTTGATTCCATTTGTGTCCCTCTCTGTCAATTCTCGACAGCTTTTCTCTCACAACTAATTAATAATACAATTTCTTAGTAATTGATGTTCTCTGTTTTGTCATCACAAGTGCTTGTGACTTGTTATACTGTACGTACCAGAAAGAAAACGAAAAGAGTTTGTATGTTTGTGCAGAGAGTCACGGTTCAGATAAAGATTCACAGGGAACAGATAAGGTAGCAGCAAAAGAAGATCGAAGAAATGAAGTGTACTGTGTACCTGTCGAAGACTGCGAATTCAGAAACGAGGGTTTTGTAAACGGCGAGGATATCAGGATCGAAGCCATTCATGACGTCCTGTGACATGGTGGTGGTGTTGTCCATGGAGTAAGCCTGCTGAGCAAACCCGTTCATCGGGGGTGGGGTTCCCGACGACGTGTTGTCGGCGTCAGACCCGAATATCTGCTCTCTAATGGCTTGGAACGAGTGACCTGGGTCCGGGTCGACGTAGTGAGACTGGTTCTTGAAGAAGATGCGCTTCGAGTTTGGGTCAGTGGTGTTGAGAACGTTGGACTCGGAGCCATCCACGCCGTTTATTTCGGGGTTTAGTCTCTTCATCCACCCGATCATGTGGTCGAACGACCTGTTCTCCATAACCACCACCACCATGGTCTTGATGGGGCTGCTGCTGCTGCTGTTGCCGCCATGGAAGCCGATCAGAAGCAGCAGCAGAAATGTGATGAAAATGGAGCTCATGACACTCAGACCGATTAACTCTGAGAATTGAATACCTAAATAATATTGGATTATTTTCTAGTTTTGCATGGACGGATGGATGGGAGAGAAGATCAAGTATTGTGGTGTTACTGCAAACTTGCAATTATTTTGAGTACGTTGATTCAATCCCGTGATGATTGAGAGTGTGATGAGCAAATTTTATAAGAGAAGAGATGACAGGTGGGACATAGCAGTCAGCTTATTATGTAGATGAATATACATTTATGGATGTAGAGTTTATGTTTTTTTCTTTTTCGAGGCACTTTTTTATCAATTCGAATCTGGATTCATGAATGACATTAATTCTTTTACACAAAGTTTTGCTTCAATTTTTTGGTCGTGGATTTTGTAGGATGCATAATTATAAGTTGCAAAATCAGATCAAGAAGTAAAAAAAAGTAGTATCCAGTAGTATTAACTTTTTTAAAAATGTATTAATTCTCAAGCCAAAAAATGATATTATATATTCTCCCTCTATCGACATATGAGTAGATATAAAATTTGTGGCATAAGACCGCACTGATATATAGAATAAGTCTAATCATTTAATGATAAGGTGTTATAAAAAGAAAGTTTACTACTAGTGCATAACAAACACCGTAGTAGCCTAAAAATAAAATAGATTAAATCTTCTTTTTGCCATTGACGGAAAGACCAGAAGGTGCAGGCTGATAAACAACCTTGAGCGTTGGACACATTTCAGATTGCTCACTAACCCGTTTTTTATTGTTTTTACTTCCAAGAGGACAATTACGCTTCTTTTTGTCTATTGGACCTTCCCGAAGAGCATCAAGTAAAGAAACCGCAGTTACCTTATGCTTTCGAGCTTTCCTACTTGACCGGGTTTTAAACCAACAGTCTTCTCCCCTTGCATAGGCCCTAAAAGCCCATTCTTCATACCCAACAGCCCACCAGTTTTCTGCCTACAAATAGACCCATCCACAGCTTTGGTCAAATCTACCAAATTGAGGTCAACCCTAGTAGTTCCGGTCGAAAACTTCAGGGAAATACTGTGTTGCTGGAACGCCACCGCAACAGCAACCATCTCCTCCACCACAACAATCTCCTTCACAACAGCAATCTTCTCCACCGCAACAATCTCCTTACCGCAATTGGCATAATCAATGGCATAGCATCTTCCTCTTGTTTGTCCTTTATTTCCATACAGTCAATGAGACAACAACCTCCCCATACAATGATTCAGTGCCAAAGGAATTCAACGCCGTCGTCGAACTCAAACCTTTGTCACATTCCCTATCACCATGGCCGAAGTAACCACAAGCCCTGCAAATCCCATGACATTTTCCAACCTGAAATTCAAATCAACAGAGATGTCTACCGAATACTCGAAGATATGACTTGCTGGAACACGACGTCGTACATCCAGGAGCTCTCTCAATTTTTGAATCTTGCTTCTCCTTCCTTTGAATCGCCATCGGATCAGCTCGTACAAAAACTTCAAGATCAATCCCAATGCGAGCAATGACTTTCTTGTTTCTCATGGCTATACGAAGCCCAGAAACTGAAACTCACAACTCAAGCTGGTTCAGATGCACCTTTTCAATGGGGCTGAGCCCGTCGTAATCAGCCAGGATCAGCATGGAACCGCCAAAGTGCCATAGACCTCCACCATGAATATGTTCCTTTTCTGCCTTCCTTTTAAACTGGAAAACGAAGATCTCAGGTTCATTTTCACTTATCAGAATCCTCTCCTTGAGTTGTCAGATCGACGACACTGCCATTGATAAGATGGGTAATGTCACCAGCTTAGTAATACCCAACAACCTTCCACAGAGGTAAAAATAGGGATCGGAGTCCCGAATCAAGCTCTCCGGCTAGTTTCCATGGCTTGACGCTGCCATCTCAAACGATTATGTGCCGCTCAGAAAACCCTAGCAGAGCAGAAAAGCCGACTTTTTTGTAACTCAATTTAAGCTTGGGTGAGCATTATTTTACATTTCTAGTAGTCTTAACTTAATCTCTCTCTACGTATGTCAAATAGTTCAACTCATAGTTTTGATTAATTAGCGGTTTTGGATGATAAATGATACAAAATTATCATTTTTAGGTTATTTGATGATAAAAAGTTCACCTAGTTTGCCACTAAGAAACTTCCTCCCTAGTGATGGTATTAACTTATTTCACTTGCGATTAAGTTACGCAAGAAAAAGTCATTTGTATCAACCTCTTCTATTTTCATAGTAAACCCAATTATGGATTGGTTCTGTCACATTGAGGACACGTTTATTAATTTCGAATGAAACTTATCATGAATCAGTATTAAAAAGGAACGGTGTCAATTAGAATTTGTATGAGAATATTTCATGACATTTATTAAAAAGAATCGGTGCCAACCAGAATTGGTATGAAAATATTTCATGTCATTTTACTGTTTACTTACAATAAGAAATAAAAATAGTAATGGAACTAATTACTATTGATTTTGTTTACTTACCATATGGAATCGAAATCAAAACTAATTTGATTACTAAAATACCCCCACAAAAAATAAATTTAAAATACCCTTAAAATATATATGCACTTAGGGTTGAGTAATTTAGAAATATTATAAATACAATACAATTTAGAAATATACTGAATTTAAAATACCCCTAAAATATAATATATATATATATATATATATATTTTTAGGGTTGTGTGATTTAGAAATATTATAAATTATGTGAGGATATTTTAGAAAGAAAACGTTGATTCAATTACCTTAATCTTGATACACATTTTCCTTCTTGAGTATCGAATAAGGGGTTTTCATCATAAATCGATTTCTAATAAGAAAGTGTGACCTACACTCATTCTAATACCTTGACATGTTTTTAAACCCAGAAATTCATCTGTTCCGGAATCAATTGCATCATTCTTAATTTTATTCCATGTCAGTAAACATATCCTGAATGAAATGATATGTAGTAATTGAATTTCTATGATCCTAACACAACGGAATCGAAATGATTTGGGAAAAATATTCTTGAATTTACCAACAGGTGATAGAATCGGAAATTGTGTATGACCCATATCCTTTTCACTAATTGATTAGTGAAAACTTAGGAATTTGCCTGTTATGAATAATAATAGAATCATGTGCCATTAAGGGAACCTTAAAGGCATTCCACTTTTGATGTCTTCGAATATTTTCCCAAGAAATTTTAGGGGAGATCCGATTATCATTATTATTATTATTATAGAAAAAAAATTAAATCGTGATTTTCTTTGTTTCTTTCTCCGAAGTTACAGTGATGAGGTATATCAGTACCTAGTCATGTCTGTATGCTTCTTTAAACACCGTGCAAGGTATGATGAGCTTGACATACTATGATGCACAATGCGCCCCGGAGATTGCGAAAGGGTTCCTGCACTATTTCTTATTTTGGTAGGAAAGTAATTGTCGCCATATTAATTAATTAATTAATTAAGGAAAAAATCCATTAGAAAACAACCGGACAAAGAAAACAACTGACCAAGTTATGTGACTTTTTGTTTCCAAAAAAAAGTAATGTGACTTTGAACAAAGGAAAAAATCGGTACACACTTCAAACAAAATTGGCACGCTGTCACTTTGTTGATTCAAAGCATATAAATCTGTCATTATTCAAATGCCGTTTACTGTGTGCAGAATTAGAACCCACAACACAAACTTCCACAATCTACGTGAGACACACCAGTGACACCACCCATCAAAGGGGGCAACCTTCAATTTGCTCAATGGAGTTTGGAGGGCGGGTAACACAAGATTTTTAAGTTTTACAAAAACCACAAAACTTCTCTAAATCCTATGTTGAATTCATTACACGAGAAGAATTCAGATGGTGAAACAAAAATGCGGAGCGAAGATTTGGTGAGAAAAGTGCAGAAGTAATCCCAATTTAGCTACAAATACAAAAAATCCTCAAACTCTTGACATCAGAGAAAGAGAAATGACTGCTGCATTCAACATTTCCCCACCATATGACCAGTCATAAAGAACAAAAAAGAGAAAAACTAAAGGCAATATGATCTAACATTGAACATAGGATGTGATCAACAATTATTATTAAATGCAACTCCCAACTCCATATGCAGGGTTAGATTACATTTCTTCATTGTTCTGAACACGTAAAAACATAACAAGTCTCAATCAGGACACCCGACCAAGACCTTGTACTGACAACATAACTACTCTTGAAAGTGCAATTTTCATACCAACCACCCCACTTCGGATAATTCATACCCAACAACCTGCACAACTCAAGCTCTCCAACGAGAAAGCACTCAAGTAGAATTACATACTATCACCTCCAAGCTGATGATATATATCAAAAGCAACATATGCTTCAACAGTTAACTAGTGAGGCCAAAGCCGCAAAACCAACATATGTTCTTATTAACACGTTCTATCCACCCCCAAGTAACCAGACAAGGCATTTACTTGTTACGAACTTCGCACCATGAAACATTTATCCATATTTGTCATCCTCCGGGCTAGAGAGCTTGGCAACACCTGTAGTGAACAAATGAAAGTATAAGCAAATGATTGCTGGTTAACAGACATGCAGCATCATCACTCAAGCTTTTACATCTTATAGGCTAAACAACTCAGCAAACAATTGGTCCCCTTTTCCTCCAAGGGATAGTTGGAATTTGGAATATGGGTAACTTCACATAACTAAACAAAGCTAAAGATTTCAAAAGTTGGAAAGTTGGGCCAAATGGCCCAAGGAATAGAACATGGGCAGCTTCCAAATGGCTGAACAAAGAGCATTTATCCATATTTGCAACTTGCTATTACAGGATGGGAATGTATGGAAGAATCATTCACTATGCTTATATTAAGCTCAGAGATAGTGGTTTTGCTTACTATTACAAGACGGGAATGTACGGAAGAATGACTTGCTATGCCTATATTAAGCTCAAAGATAGTTCAAAATCAATGTAAACTCTAGAGCATTGGATATTGCGAAATAATCAATTATTATAGTTACCTTCATCACTACAAAAGTTAAACCTTCTCAATATTGAGCGTGGCTCATCTCTACTATAAAAAAGCCGGAAGCTCAACAAAATCACCAAATTATGTTCGGACAATATTACCCCTACTACGTTAGTTTTAGATACTAAGAACAAAGGTTAATATGGTAAATAGCAAAATAAAAAATAAAATAAAGAAATAATTAAGGAGAGAAAAATGGGTAGTGGGTTTTATAACTGGATAAATAACTAATTTATAGTAATTGTGAGTTGCACCGGTAAAGGGCTAGTTATAATAACAAACCTGGGTATTTGAAAGTGCCAGCAAGAAGCCAAACCACCAATGCTCCAACAGAAAATTAACATTGACAAAGCTTCAAAGTTGGAATTTGAATTTGGTAGCAAACGGCAATGCGGACATTCACCAAATCATCCTCAAGAACCTGACCAACACCAAGGTCAGCATGTTCGTAAAGCATTGAATTTGTATGTAATTATAGTAGACTGATGAACTGTAAAGTATCAAAGAACTTCCCATAACTTGCATGAAGACACTAAATCATCCCATATAAAATCTCAAATGTGGTTTTTGCCAGAAATTATTATGATATAAACAAATTGCCAATATCCCCTTTTCTAAATAATTGGAAGTGCGTCTGATACTGAAAACAAACGCATTGCTAATAACTAATAAAAACAAAATCCTTTGAACTTGGGTTGAAGAGAATCTGCAGACAAAGAAATCTTGATTTCTCTCTTTCAACCCCAACAGGAAGAGAAAAAAGTATCAAAATATACAAGATCGGAAATGAAAGACAATAAATGTCAAATGCAAGTATGCAAAAGAAAATCAATTTCTTACTAAAAAGGTATTTTCATATTCAAGTGCAATAAAATATAGTTAATTAAGCAAGTCTCACCATGACATTAATACTGGCATCACACAAAATAGCGGCCTGTCCAGACAGACTGTCCTTGATATTGCTCAGGTTGTGGGTTCAAGTGTGGATTCCCATTTACAAATTGCTGTTGCTGTTGCTGCAGCTGCAATTCATGGTGAAGTTTAAGGTCCTCTAGCATATGGAAATCTTGTCGACTACTCTGGTTTTCTGCTTGGAATGGCATAGATGGGCCCTGTTTACCAGGAAAGGGAAAGTTCACTGTTCCACTTGACCCATTCCCATTAGGAACACGATGCACATTTGGATGAGAAGAGTAGTTAATGGAACTGCTGAATGTGTTTCCTTTAGTTGAAGATGGCACCTGATACCCATCCAACCAGCTGTAATCATCCATCAATGGATTTTCAACCATTGACTCAGAATTATAAATAGACTCATTGACTTGCTTAGCAGGAACATAGCTAAAACCGGGTGGCGGACCAAGGTGCCTAACAGGTCGACTAACTGGATTTTTTCGGACAGGAGCAGGGAAAGCTGAGGAAGTTTTCAATGTCAGACCATTGGCAATTGGTCCAGACGATGCAATAGTATCAACCTTAAACGGCAACAGAGCTTCTGGATGCTTTGCATGACTGTAGAACATACTACTAGTACTACCATTGACAAGCTGTTGGAATGGAACGGAGCTTGATACTTGCTCAGATTTCAGCACTTGCCCATCACCCATAAACCCCAAACTCTTCAAGTTGTTAGCAAGAGATACTTCTTCTGATTTAAACGGTTCCAAAGGCTGGGGAATAGCCCATGTAGTAGTGCCTACCACATCAGGTCTCTTCTCAGCCGCTATTGGCTTAAAAACTATTACTTCATCTTCCTCATCCCCATCAATGTTTAACTCTGACTTTTGGAATGGTACTCCCATATTAGTAGTGTCCTTTAGTTGATTTTCTTCCAGATTATCATTGGAATTAGGCAAGCCTAAGGATGTAGGCACATAATCGCCATTCATTGGAGGCTCAAGACCAATGACAAATTTCTTCGTCTGGGAATGAAAATAAATGGCTTTTTGATCAAACTTGACCACTTTTGCTAGAGCCTTGCCTGCCCCCAGAATCCTTTTAACACGGACGCCTTTTTCCTTCTGGCCATCACTTCTAAAAGAACGCTTCCTCGAGAAATCCAATATTGTATGTGCTGGAAGAAGTGGCAAAAACCCTCTCAACTCAAAATCTTCCCATAAAGCAAGGCGATTCTCAGTTTCCCCTTCTTCATATCTGCTCATATTATTAAAGCAAGTGTCGTCTCCATCATCATCTATGGACAATGGGACAAATGACAAGAGACTATTCAACAAGAGTATGCAAGCACGCCAGAACTTTGCTCTAACAGAAGACTGTTGTTCATCTGCATCACTACCATCTGCTACATCGGGACAGCATGCCAACCATTCTATAAAAACTAGAATCCCTGGTAACAGGTAATTGGAAGATGGATCGCCCAGCTTCACACATCTCTCTAAGACATGCCCCATCAACTCAAAGACGGCAGTAAAGGCATTCTGCAGTAGAACAGCACGTTGTACAATTTCTGCATATGACTGTCCTGCACTTTCCTTTTTCACATTATGAACTGTAAATATCAGTATAGAGACCATTCTGACAATGACCAGTCCATCCTCAACACCGTCTGCACCAAATAGCTCCTCTTCTGCTCCAGAATTTAAAAGCTCATTTAAACCACTGCTTACAACAGATAGAAATTCTGCAAATGTCTCCAGGCTGCACAAATATCACAAAAACAGATCTATCAGACAGGTTCCAGAACTTCCACATAACAACATTCAACAACAAAAAATACCTAGTGCGTGTAAAAAGAATGCCATTTAGACGGACAAAACGAATTGAGAAAGCTTTGTATTTCTCCTGGTTACTGGATGATCCTTCCCTTACAAGGCCCACTTCTGTGTTGTTATATTTAGCGGGTATTGTGTCCCCTTTCCCTTTCCCTCTACCTTTACCCATCGATCGTGCAGGCAACTCCTTCAGTGCAGAAGCATTAGCATTGCCACACAGTTGAGAGCAACTCTGGCGATTCTACAGTAAAAACAATAGACATAAAGAAATATACCAGATAACAAAGCAAGGACAGGTGACAAAATTAACAGATGACCAAATAAGCAAGGACTTTAGATATGCAAGTCTAATATACTAATTTTTAGAGCTGCCACATAATGTGGTACCGAGGCAGGTCTCCCCTTTTTAATTCCTCCCCAACACTCTTGAAGACGTTCAACAACTACTACATAAAGAGTCCAGATCGAGACCCCCACGGTTAACTACCGGTATGCTACAAGCGCAGTTCAGCTCAGGATAATATATATTACGAGTAGCAGTGACCAGAAATGTAAAATTCATCTACTAAGTAGATAACATTCCACAGATACATATATCCAAACATAAAAGACATGAGTGACCAAGTTTACAAGGATCAGTGACACCAGAAACACTGGTCCAAAGTGAGAGATCAACAACCCCTTTCTGACAGCTTTGAACCAGAGAAGAGAAGCAAAATATCTATCCTGATGCTTAATAGGAATTTGGTGGGTGGGATCTTAAGCATACCAAAATGGCCCTCGTTCCAATGAAGCCAATGCAAGTGAAAGATACAGGAGAACGGCAATTAATTATTTCAGAATCATATCTAGAAGTACCCAAGCTATCAGTTCCTTAAAATAAAAAATGGGAAATTTCTGACCTGGTCAAGTGAAATAATGAATTTAAGAGAAATGAAGAAAAAAGAGCCACAGTTGTAGTTTATGTTGTTTGAGACTTGAATATTCCAAAATGAGCACTCAATCAACCCTACCTCTCTACTTTTCTATTGCAGACTTCTCCAGAAACTAATCTCTTGTTTTTTTTCATATAGAAAAATTATTGGTAGCAAAATCGAGAAAATAAGTACTTCAAAAGACAATAGAAACACATGACTTCTAATAGCAACCAAAATTGAACACGAATATAGAAGTTGAGATTATAATGTAACAACTATAAGCATCCAGTATGTCACAATAAAGAGACAATACCTTCTCAAATGCCACAATCAAGTTATCCCTTGCAGTTGAAAAGGGATTATCCACAGCCAGGCTACGAAAATATCGATAAACAGTGACCAACTCATCGCCTGAATAAGAGGCCAGTATAGCAAGCTGATGATAATGAGGATCACAGTGAAAGATCAGAAATCATATGCAAGCACATCAATGGAAATAATTGCAGCTATTGTGTTCACACAAGAAATAATAAAAATAACAAGACAACACCTGATGATGAGGATTCCCACTTGATGGCAAACAAGATGCAGCTTGCAAGTAGTAACTTGATGCAGCAGCATACTCACGAGTTTTGGAATCTGCCTCTCCATACAGTCCTTTGTAGCGTGCAAGGTCACCCAAGTAAATCAAACAGCGGTGGCATGATATCAAACCCTTCTTCATGTCAGCAGATTTCTTTCCATCCTTGTCCATAACAATTCGATTTTCAGAATCCTCAGACAAATGACCAAGAGGAAACCCATACTTTGCTCTGATCTTGACTATTAGATCATGATAAAATCCAGTCGCTTCTGAAAGGAATGTTTTAAACTGCAATCTGATTTTTGTAACACGATCAGGCCGAGCAGGACCCTTCAAACTTTGTGATGAGTTTGAACCTGTAGAAGCCATAGCAACACTAAAGTGTGTGCGCAATTCGTCGATCCGCTTGTAATGTAACTGCCACAAAGCATACTCAACATTGTGTTGCTCTGAAAATGCATGGTCCTCTAGAATTATATCTTCATAGTTCTCACGTATCTGTTGCCAGGCATTGGGATCTGATGGAACTCGCGCTTGGGCAGACCTTCGACGCCTACTCTCCAACTCAGTAATCTGTAAAAAAATGTGTGTAAAAGAATGCAGATAATGAGGCATAACCCTGAAGAAAAGGCACAGGAATGCCCACACATAGATTCCTATTGTAAGTCTTCCAGATCAATACTATGAACAGTAAAATTTCAGGGCGTTGATGTTAACACATGCAGCTCCAATTCTGATAGCCCAGATAGGAATAATTTTTCTTATGTTAGAACAAAATATGGAGTGCATGCAGTTCCAAAACTGTCTAACCAGAAGACGATAGATATACCTTGTCATACAAACGCTGAGCACGCTCCCATGATGGAGGAGCAGACATTTTATCGGTCTGAGTGATCATCATCCATCAAATATGTTTGATTAACTGCAAGCAGCATCAAAACAGCACAAAAATAAAGAAAAACAAGCCCAAATCAGATAACGAACAATTTACCAAATACAGCTTCAACCAAACAAATCCCTTTGACATTAGTATGACAAAAATTTGAATTCCCAGCACCAAATAAGTCCATATGGGCACGGCAGCTTATGAAGACCATAATTCATTGTATCATAGTATAACGCAATGTGTAATAAAGTAAACAGTCTCTAATTGAAAACCACATAACAATCAAATTCAAAAATCCCATTCATATTCTCATCGAAAGGGTACATATGTTACCTACAGCAACCAAATCTTCATAAAAACTGCAAGGAAAAAAGAGTCAACGCTTCGGGCCGAAGCAAACCCTAATTTAACAGGGTCGAGAAACCATAGCTGGGTTTATAAGAAAATAGTTAACAAAAAAATTGAAAAACTAAATAACGAAAAAGAGGCACATAGAAAAACAAATGAGATCCGCGGAACCGAAAAACAAGAAGAAACATAGATCAATCGTTTTCCACAATGAAAGAAGAATTACAGGAATTAGAAAAGGAAGACGAAAAACGTACCTGTGTAAACCAGATCTACGAGACGATTGATGAGATTGAGAAAGACGACTTCGTTTAGGGTTTGGTGAGAGAAAAGGAAGAGGAGGACGAAAGAGAGAGGGATACGGTGTGGTTTGGTTTCTTTTGGTTTTGTGGTTTTTTGGGTTCAAAACGGGGATGAGGTTAGAGACGCAATTTCTTTGTTTTTTTCTACTTATTTCATTACCGCTAACCAAAAAAGGACCTTTTATTTCCCAGGCGGCTACACCTCATACGCTGTCGTTTCAATCAGTTGTGCCTTTTCTTTTCTTTTTCTTTTTTTGGTCTTTTCTTCTAAAATCACTGTTCTTGCCTTGTTCCCAAATTAACTGCTAATGTAAAGCAAGATACTTTTAATATTATATCTATGTTTCTGTATTATATTATAAAGTCATACTCGTCTATTATATTATAAAGTCACACTCGTCTATGATGTTATAATTTATACTACTATATTATAAGTCAGGCTTTTTTTGATATCATCGATTTCACTAAAAATATAAATTTCTAAAAATACCCGTATCACATACCAAATTCAAGATTTACAACTACGTATGTGATGCTCTAAGATTGTACACATTGATATCTGTTGCTTTTACTTTTCTTTTGAGGACCCGAAGTTTCCCGAGAGTAATATTATAAGTTGGGAGATGTAGTGTGTCATGGTAATACCATGAATATAAAGGAAATGACATAAGATGAGTTTCTCCCATATGACCATATTTTAGGATCTTTTGCAGGATGAGGCTTTCTCGCCGTATATTTGAGTAAAGATTTGTTTATTTTATTTATCTTTCGTTAGATTATTACAAATTTTAATGGACACATGTGTTGTGGACAACAAATATTATTTTAACAAGTATAATTTCTTACATAGCGTGCTTGCCAGAAAGGCTTTTGTTTTGTGTGGCTTTAGTGCAAGGCGGCTTATGTCCGTGCGTGGGATAATAAGAATCCCACAGATGATAGCCAACTATTATGGAGTGGATATCAACTAAGGAAATGAAAGGATTTCGCACGCAAGAAGTACGTGCAGAGAACAAAATGTTCTCTTAGGAGTAATTATATGCTAGGGGAAAATGTCTGCGTAAAGGAATTGTCTGTCAGGAATTTGCAAACAAAAAAATGAAGTTAGGGAATTGTCCGGATTGCTCCAGACAATTGCCCTCCGATGCTCAAATTAGTCATGAGAGCGGACAATTCTCAGCTCAAAACTTGGGAGAATGAGTTTTCTTACCGATATTGTCACATTCTGATTCTAGAATTATTTTACGGTTGGTTACTTTGGTCTTTTACCATTTGTAGTAACCGTTTCATCGTAAGGAGTTGTAAAGTTGACTTTTTCCTAGGATTGTTATTTCGATAAACTTCTTTCATGGAAGTCGTAGAGCACGTTAATACGAGTTCGTGGACACATAACACACTCAAATCAAAATTCGTATGAAGGAGTTATAGTCAAAAAATAAACGTTACCATGTCGTAAAATGGTAGAAAATCAAAATATCTGAAATTACTGTTCACGGTAAAAACAGTATAAATAAGAAAACTTACTGAGGTGAATTGGTAAAAAGTCAAAAACTGAAAATATTTACTGTATCTCATCGAAAACCTGTTTGGGGTGACTATGTCATTGGAGAATTCCTTCGTCGGCTTAAGTTAGGCAGCAAACTTGGTATGGTTTTGAAGCTGAGACATTCATCTACAGCTTCTGTGGTGGTAGTTGAAGGTAAGTCACCGTTGATAGGGAGAAATATCGACCCAAAGTAGCGGCTATGCACTGTTCACAGTGGCATGATTTCTCCCTCCTCATGCCACCAATCCAAGTAACTCATGTAGAGTTTTGTTAAGATTGATGAGTATTTTAATCCCCTAGAATTTGATAACTCGATTTAGAGTGTGTATGAAGAATTAAGGATTTGAAATTCTAAGGTTTATAATTTGGTATTTTTGGATTTTGTTTCGATTTAACTATTTAGAGGTTGAATTGACATTCGAGTTGAACTAAAAAGTTGTTCAAAATGATTAGACGAAGCTACTGTTAAAATTTAGAGACAATTGGTGGTGGTCAGAGTTTGGCCAAAATTTCTGCCGGTCAGCCGCCTGCGGCGGAGTTGCCACTTTTTAGGCAGATTTTTATGTAATTTAATCTTATAAACTGAAAGAAGTCCAATAGTATGAATTTGGTAATTTTCGGATGAATTTTGGTTAGATTTTAGTATTTTCAAACTTTAGTATTTACGGCGGTTAAGAAAATATTAATCCGGTAGTCGACCATTGTTCATTAAACCTTTCGAAATATTTTGGGACTCTTAAGCTAACGTTGAAGGCCGGTTAGGATGTTGAAAAAGTTGAGGCGTGAGATAAGTAAAAAGGGGTCGGTTCTTATATAAAGAAGTATTTATTATACTCTGAATTTAAAGCATGGTTTTTGTGCCAGGGTTAACCAACACCGTACTGGAGTGGCGATTCGGAGTTCGTCAGGCTAAGGGGTAAAGTTGTGATTTTAATGTATTTCATGCACTAACATTTTTATTTAATTATAAGCAACATGAATTTATTAATTATATTGTGCCAGTAGGCCGGGAAGGTGGGTTGTTCTCCTCCCGTAAGCTCCTATATTTTTGACGGCTAGAAATTAAGTAATGTTTACTTTATTGAGAAATCCATTTTATATGACCATGATTATGAAGACAGTCGGGAAACCGTACTTGATGGATGTTTTATTAATGGGAAAAAGTCTTATATGACTTTTAGGATTTTGTTTTGATTTTGTTCACCAAGAAAGGTTATTATTATATATATTATAGATGATCCCACCTAATTAGAGTGGAGCGGGGTGAACCCCCCACTTAAGAAAGTGATGCAGAGTGGATTAGATTGATGACCTCTCACCTAATTAGGTTGGAGCGGGGTGGACCTCTACTTAAGGAAGTGACGCGGGGTGGATTTAGATCTATGACCCCCACCTAATTAAGATGGAGCAGAGTGGGCCCTCCAGTTTACGAAGTGGCGCGAGACATACTTAGTAGTCTTAGGACGCTCCGACCCTAGCCTGAGATGCTCATTATCATGGTTGAAACATTTTCCTTATTTTTAATACTGATTTTTAAGCCAAAGAAATTGGCATGACTTAATTTGTTTTATAAATGATTATTTAAGATTTTTTTCCAATGTTGCATGCATATGGGGTTTTAAATGAACGAAATTCTAGAAAGACAAAAAGATATGTTTTCATTTGAGTAACCTCTGATTTTGCCCACTCACTCTAACGTTTATTTTTACATGCTTTCCTCTGGGCCCTTAGTTTTTAAATGCCTAGATTTGCAGGATATCACCGAGGAGGTCGTGCGTACAGAGACGAGGCATAGTCGATTAAATCCGTTGACGCTAGTATTTGATTAGGTAGTTATCTGTTTAGATTTCTCTGATGACCTCATTGTAGTTTGTTTGAATTTGATTGGTGAAACGTATATGAGATTTGGGGAGCAAGATGACTGCATGTGCTGGGGTTAAATTATAATGATCATGAAACTGCTTAGTTAGTTTGCAGGAATGGTTGTTCATTTCAATGGGGTTTCGATAAAAGTTTCCCTTGAAGTGGACCTCACAGAATGTACTTCGAGTTAAGGGGGTTATCCCGGGGTGGGTCTTGACAGTTGGTATCAAGGACTAAAATTTCGTTAATTATGGAAATATCGACCTCCTAAAAAATGCATATTTCGACGGACATTTCGAGGAAATATCGACTGCAGTAAAAAAAAATTGAGGAAATTGACAGAAATTTGAAGAAAAACACCGAAATTTTAAGAGATGTTTGTTTACTATATTATGTACTATATTTGAAAATAAAACTTTGAATAAATATTGATCTATAGGGAGTTGTAGTAATTTAAAGTGAAAATGTAAGTGTTGAACCGTTAATAATACTTAAAAGTTTACTTTAAACATTTTTTATGGCTGGAAACCCAAAGGAAAGCAAGGTCATCATGTATTATATACATATGATACATTTTATATGAAATTAAATAACTACTTTAAAACCACGTAGAAGACCTATGAGGTACAAAGTTTTTTCTATAGCACCGATGCCGGCTTATGCTCTCCTACTTCCATGATCTTCATCTTGTGTTGTATGTGTGAAGCGTAGTTCACTAGTGAATGGACTCATATGATCAACTCGATTTCCATTATAACCATGAACTCCATCATCACTTCCACCACCGCCGTGACTTCCACTATCATCACCTCTGATACTTGATAAGTCTCTTGATCTGTTAGTTATAAACATTTGACCTATGGATAAACATTAAAATGTAGGTAAAATAGTTGTAATATGAATTAATAAGTGTAGATAAAAATAGTTATAAATTGACCTATGGATTAGAAATTTTGGAAAAAAATAATAATAAAAAAATGGAAATTTTCGAAAATTTTTGAAAAATATCGAAAATATCGGAAAATTTAGGGAAATTTCAAAAATTTCGGACGAGAAAATTTGGAATGTGAAAGATATATCCATGGTCCAAAAAACGAAAATTTCGGCGAAATTTCGTCGAAACTTTCGATTTTTAAGACCTTGGTTTGTATCAGAGTATTAGGTTATCGTTTCGTGTTACTACCTCATAAACATAGTAACATTTAGTGTCTGTAGAGTGATTGTCTGACCGCGGCGGATCCATCAGCATTTACACTTGAGACTCTCAGTGTTACTAGGGATATGAATTAGTAAGTTGAGACTCTAGAAGTTAGAAGTTAGATGGTAGTGGTCATTCCGACTCGTGATGAAGTTAAGAGAATTTAAGAAAAGTCAATATTGAGTGGTCTAATACATGTTGAGTTAGATTCATGGAATTCGTGGAAGAGGCAGCGGGGGAACAAAGCCGATTGTATCATGGAGTAGTATTATGCCATATTTATTTTAGGCGGTGTTGCTAAGAGATTATTCACATAAGCCTAGAAATTATAGTGGAGGTTGATTATGAATATTAATTCATTCGCAATGGGTGACTAACTACGACGTATATAGATGATGATTTGTTCATCCATTTTATTTGTTGATTAGGTAAGTGGACTAAAGTCCTTATGGTGACGTGTTTTGGACTATGTAAAATTGTTGTTGCTACAGTTTTGGGAAGCCTTCACAGTTATTGAAGTTATGGAGTGTAGACTCTATAATTTGAAGGTGAGAGTTTCAGGTTGGTTTGCTGGATTTGTGAAATAAACAAATGATTGAATATTGCGATTTAGTCATGGATCATGGATAAATCAAGTGGTTTCCTCACGAAACTAAGGTGTGATTTAGCGACCAATGTTAAAGCCATTGGTATTGAATGGTGGTAAGAGAGCCGCAAGAAGTGGTTTATTAATAGTTGCAATACTGTGGGTATATTTTGCAGTGATTTCAGGAAATGAGTTTCCTTGTTGGTTAAGAAAGTATTTCTTCGTTGAGAGATATTGTTTGATAAGTGGATTACCAGAAAGGGACGACATTCCCAATTGATATCATTGTGAAGTGATACCACATACTAATCTCGGTATGACCTGAGAGGTCTTCGCTTTTTGAATATGTGTCCCTTAACCAGTACTAAGATGATTGGCTGAAACTATTTTGTGGACATATGGTATTGGCCACACTTCTTAGATGGTTTGTTAGGTGCCTAAGGAGATTGCGGACTTGCCTGCAGAGTGAAAGTCAGAGGTTAGGGATTACTAAGTGGAGACCCTATGTGATTTAGGGTCCGATTAAGTAACAAATCATGGGCCACAAGTGTTTTAATGCAGCAAGGGAGTTGCAAGGCTCAGTTTATTAGTTGTTTGTGTTTTACAGTGATTATGAACTGCTGAAGCGAGAACAAGGGAAATGATTTCTTTATTGATTCAAGAAATATCATGATTAAGGGTTATAAAGAGATTTATTATTGAAGGTGGCAAATTATACTGTCGGATTTTAATCTAGGTTACGGTGATTGGCCAAATCATTATGTTGATGTATGGTCCTCGTTACTATTTCAATTATAAATGACTTTTGAGCTTTAAGTTAGGATTTGGTTTTCCCTCGAGCAGGAGTAGAGAATAGACGTGCAATTTGATTTTGCTTGATGTATCAGACTTGGAAGATGCCAAAACCTAGTTTGTGATGATGATTCCCGAATGGAAACTATTTTGCCTTATGAAAAATGACTTGGTGTTCATCGTGTAATGTCTCGTACCTAAAAGTTACCTTTTTACAGTGGTTTACGAGTTACCGAGAACTTTTGACTACGACCGGTGAATTATAAAGTTATCGCTTGAGTTCATTTTCGAGTTTTTATCAAATGAAGGAAAAATAGATTTAAAGACCGGAACTCGTAGTACGTGCAGACATGAGTCTCTCGGTATGTTTGGATTATTTTTGGGAGCTTCCGTCTATTTTCTGTGAATTTCTGAAGTTTATGGTAATTTTTAATTACCTTTCTGGTAAATAGTTTTTACTATTTAACCAATTACTTTTTACTTTCTATAAATCTGGACCGTTGGATTGATTGAAGATCTGATCTGGGCCGTTCATCTCTCTGTAAATAGAGAAGAGAGGTCTGACTCGGTCAAACCTTTCCTCCCTCCGACCCTCGTCGCTCCGACGAGCTCTGCAGCGGCGCTCCGCTGTGTCTGGCCGCCACTCGACGGCGCACCACCCTTAAACTCCTCCCTTTCTCCTCCTTTACCTAGCCTTGTCCTCAGATCACCCAAGCAGCCACCGTGCCGGGAGATCGAGCTCCACTGTGCACAGCGGTCAACGACGAAAATCCGATGATCCAGGCAGTGTGAAGGCGCGTGACCGGTATGTTTCATCTTGTTTCTTCTTCTTTTTTGGGTACATATTGGTTCGATTTAAGACCTAATTCAAAAATGCCTCTTTTATGTTTTTTCTGGGTTTCGATCCCTAACTCCGGTGACATAGTTTGGGACTCTTGGAGAATTTCTCGAGCTTGGTGGGGCGAACAATGGGAGAGTAGAGTTGTTGTTAGCTCGCATAGAGCCTGGGAGTGTTGTTGCAGCTACTGGAACACTGCATCAAGCAGAGGGGGTGTCGAACTGAGGCTAGGTGTGGGATGAGGAAGAGATGTTGGATTCTTGGAAGGAGTTGGAGTTGTGGTTGAGGTTTTCAGTGGAGGCAGAGGACTTCCTGTTGACCACTGCCATGGAGGGCTTTTAGTTTTGGTTGGAGCAGATCAGGGGTAAGTCTCAGCCTCTCTGGTTGAGTTGATGTCTGGTTGTTGTTGCTGGTTAATTGCTAAGTTAATGTGTGTTTTGATGCATGTATGTCGATAACTTGGTGAAGAGGAGTTGTGGGGAAGTTATGGCCGATTTTCGACAAGATTGTCAGAATCCAGCAGAATATTCCTGCAACTTTCTGGAATCCGGTGAAAAGCAGAATTTCCGGCAGAGCCGATGTAACACCGCACCCCAAAAATTTACCCTTTTAGCGGGACCAGGCGGGTTACAGAGGGTTGTAACCGCACTTTTAGCTCTCTCCGAACTAGCATTCGAGTTTAATATTGAGATATTCTCGATTATAGGGAAAGATAAAATTTGTGTCTCGAGGTGATAGATTATGTTAATACGAGTCATCCGGTACGTTCGGAATATTTTTCGGAGCTACGATCTGTTTAATATGAATTTATTCAGTTTACGAAAATGATAAATGTTATTTACTTTACCGTAAAAAGTGACTTTGCGATAAGTCGAGAATTTGAGGAAGCTTCATACAGGAAAATTATAGGGGGTGCTAATACGAACTCGTGGGTATGTCCTACGTTTTAATCGGAGTTCGTATGTGGAATTATGAGTAAAAAGATAAAGTTGTTGTACGATAAAAACGGTAACTTTCTATTAAATGATCTGGGCCGTTGATTTGAACGACAAATCGTGACCGTTGAAAAGTTTATAAAAAATCTTATTTTTTCCCTCTCTTATCTGTTTTTCTTTCCTCTTTCTCTTCTCCTTCTTTCCTTTTCAGTTTGCTGACTCTCTAGTTCCTCACTCTCGAGCCAGCTCGAGACCTCCCCAGCAGCACCACCACCGGCGCACGTCCCGCCTCACCGTTGCCACCATCAGGCTCGCCTTGCCTCGGCGACCATGACTTGACCCCAAGTTGAGCCAGCGCCGCCGTGAGCGCTGCCCATTAGAGGAGAGAGAAAGCTGGAGGATTGTCCACTCGGCCTCGATGCAAAACCAGTCGAGAGGAGGAGCTAGGGACTTTCAGGAAGCTCCCAGGAGCGAAGGAATGAGGAGGTCAACGGAGCTCTATTGGAGGAGATCTGCTGGAGTTCACAGAGGGTGACTCCAAGGTATGAAAACCTTGATTTTTCTTGTGTGTGAGGTGTTGTTAGATTGCCTAGGAAGTCTAGAAGCTAGGAATGCAGGTGTAGAAACTCGGTTTGACCGGAAAAGCTCGGTTTTCCTGCGAACCAGTGATCGGAGAAGACAAGGGTAAAAACCCTGGTTTTTATCGTGTCAGATTTACCTTTTACATTTCACTGTGGGGTGTGAAGTGCTAGAATTGCCCCTGACAGTTCAGGTTAATTACAAGGTTGCAACTGGACTGAAATTCCAAAAATGCCCTTGAAAGATTTGTATATTTACAAGACTGTCACTATGGTTAAAAAGACGATATTACCCTTAGCAGTTTTAGATAATTACAAGGCTACCTTTGAGGGTGAAATTCCAGAAACACCTCTGGCAGCTTAGCATATTTACCAAGCTACCATTAAGGCTGAATTAACAATATTGCCCCTGACAATTCTAGGTATTTACAAGAGTACCATTGGGGATAAATTGACTATTATATCCTTGGTGGATTTATATAATTATGTGGTTGCCATTATATTTTGTTTATATATGTATGGATGTTATAGATATGTATGGTGGAATGTTCAGGATAATCCCGATAGACAGTTGGTCGATGGATACCTCAACGGAGTGGTTAAACTCCGGATATGCAATAGGCGTTTGCAATCCATATTAATAGATCGATCGATATATAGAAAAACAGGATTTTCTTAGTTAGGACGTTAATTAAAATAAGAGTTACGTGTGGCTTGATCCTTGAGTACAAGGTACGTAGGCAGCTTGACCGGGTTTCGGGTGCAGTCACAAATAATATTTCACCCTAGGTCCTCTAAAGTAATTAGTATGAAATCCAAATACGGAAATCTGGATAACCTCCGGTTGTGAGGTCTATTCTTGTATTGTTTGGACTGTTGAAAATGGTTTTTTAAAAATGTTATCCATTCTCAAAGGGGATTATGAGTAAATCTCTCTTGAGATGGGTCCCGCACGTCCTATCCCGGGTTTAGGAAAATAAACTTGGGTCGGGTCGTGACAACCGAAGATGTAGAAATCAATTTCTCCGTTAAGCTTTATGTTGTAAAGTTTTCGTTAAATCGTAAATTGGGTTAATTACGAAAAACTTAACATAAATAGGAAGTTTCCAATTTGGGAAACTTTCACTTTTAGAAAAGTTTCCATTTTTGGAAAAAGTTGACCGAAAAAAAAAAGTCAATCTTAGTTAACCGGTTAAAATAAGCCAATCGAATCTTTAAATGAGAATCTGGTCAACTCAAGAATCTTAGTCAAAAATCAAACTGATCGTTGTAAATAATTTAGATAATATTATAATCGGTATATCGACTGAAGGTTAAAGTTTTGGTCTAAGTGACACGTTGGGTGTCTATAGTAATTCTACAAATTACTATGTGTTACCTAACGTCAAATGGATTAATAAGGAAAGTCGATGTGTTAAGGTGACGTAATCGGAAACTAAACTTCGAGTTGATAATCGGAAATAAGCGTAATGGTTGAAAAAAGTTAAAAATGTAGGAATTTGGTCAACTTTTGTTCAAATAGGATTTCCTAATCAAACTAGGAAAAAATCAAGTCAACGGTAATAAGGCTAATGTTGGATTAATTTTATAGTCAATGGTTGAATGTGGGATTGGACTTGACCATGTGGATGTTTCAAGATGATGCTCGAGTCGTATTCCGAGCATTTAGGAGGCCGTGTTAAGTACTATGAGTGGACTTTTATTTTGCGTAAATGAATGCATGCCATGAATTGTGATTTTAATGGTTTTTGTGGATTTTCTCAGTAAATTGTGGTTTTCAGGTTTATGTTTATTTCGATTTCTTTAGTATATGCGAGCACCTCAGTGGAGGGTTTTTGTTTTGTTAACTTTATGCTTTATGGATTTCGGCTCGTACATGATTTATTTAGGTTTAAATGATTTTCGACGGTAAAGATCCGTCGTACAGATGAAAATCGTACTCAATGTTTTATTGGGACTTAATATTGGATAATTGCCGGTTATATTTGATGTTTTGACATTTTTCGGGATTATGTTATATTTGGCCAAGGACCTGGATTTTACTAAATTTGGCTAAGGGCTTGCATTAATGTTTTATATTTGGCCTTGGTTGGAAAAAAGAGGAAATTTTGGATTTGATATCACGAGATTATATATTTATTGATTATATGAGGGTTGTCGAATTTATTTTAGCTAGCTAGCGGGCAGCGCTCCTCATTCGGTGGACTAGAAGCGCGACAGATAGCGCTCCTCATTCGATGGAGTGGAAGCGCGATACTTGTTGTGCTCATTTCCTAATGGGAGAGACAGTAGTTTAGCGGGGGATTGCGTCCTCACTGAGGGTGGGTGGTACGCTAGAGCTCTTAGCTCTGACCCTAGCATGAGAGATGATTTATTTGTGATATTCTTCCCATATTATTTAATGATTGGTTGCAGAACCTAGGGTCTAAATATTATTTGTGACTGCACTCGAATCTTAGTCAGGCTGCCTACATACCTTGTACTCAGGGATCAAGTCATACGTACCTCTTATTTTAATTAACGTCCTAACTGGTCGAATCTCACTTTTCTATTTATCGGTCAAATAGTAATTAACGCTAGCATACATCTATTACTAATCTAGTGTTTAACCCCTCCGCTGAGGTGACATTAAACCAGCTTTTTATCTGGATGATCCCAAACATAATCCCATACAGATATACAACATCCAATAAATATTAACCACATAAATAAAACATAATGGCAACCACGTAATTAAATAAATCCACCAAGGCATAAAGGTAAAAACAACTAGAGAGACACCCTTGTAATTAACTTAAACTGCCAAGGACAGTATTGTCAATTCAGCCTCAACGGTAGTTTAGTAAAAATGCTAAGTTGTTAGGGGTAGTATTGTCTTCTTAGCCTCAGTGGTAGCCTTATAAATATGCAAAGCTGTCATGGGCATTTCTAAGATTTCAGCCTCAATAGTATCCATGTAATTAACCCATACTGTCAAGGGTAGTTCTGACATTTCACATATGCAATAAATGGTAAAATACCAAATCTACCGCCATAAAAACCTGAGGATACCGGAGGCCTTGCATTAAAATATTCTTCATTCTCGAAATTTTGGGACGGGGTGTTATAATCTACCCCCTTATACAAAATTTCATCCTCAAAATTTCCGCTGCGGGACGTAAAACTAACCGCCATACCAAATGACACAATTATTTACTTTAACGATAAATTCGATAACATATCATGATCGACCAGAATGCCGCCAACGCACCACATCCAGCGGCGAATACTCATTCCTCCAAGTGCCTAACATGTCTATGACACAAGTACATCTCTCTCAATTCTGCATGACGGCCAGCACGAGAAATCTCGAAACTCATACCAATAAGGGTCGAAACTGCACTAACATTCGAATCCTGATGTCCTGATAGAAGTCAAGAAATAGTCACTAAAATCTCAATGACTGAAAGCTACTTTCACCCTGTACGAGGTAAAATCCTGCATGAGGAAAATGGAAGATGATAACATCAAATTTCTTTCCAAGACAGGATGTAACGCAGATCCATGTCATGCACATTTACACCATGCAACACTTTTCACTCAACAGAAACTCTTGAGACATTCATGGAACCCCTTACTAATCAACCTCTATATAATCTTAGAGGTACGACTCTAACGATAAACTATTAATCTTGATCTCATAAATCCACACAATAAAACCAATCCTCATTCTGGCTCCATCCATTTATTTATATAAACTTCCCATTCAGGGATAATCCACGCTAGTATTAAAGGAAAAATCAAACTTACGTCTACAAACGGAAATCCTATAAAAACATATCTTACCCTGGCCAACACTCATATGGCCTACAACATGCATAATAGGGTCTCTTATCTAATTCAATAGATCAATTCCTCATGCATATAAGACCTCAAATTATGAAACAAAATGTGCGCAGGTTCACAATCTACACCTACGACATTAAGCAGGTAGACCAATTCCCACGTCGACTCAAAGAGATGATTTGCCAACTGAACATTTAGGTGTCATTAATAGACTACCCTGATAACAAATTTCAAAATTTAGAAAATCATGGACAGTCATACCCTTGCTCCATGATTCAATGGGCTTTGCTCCACCGCCGTCACTTCCCTCATTTCCTTACGACCGACACGACGTATACATATCTACCGTTAATCTATAACTCAGGAGCAAAATCATTTCCCAATATATATATATATATATATAATGCGATTTTGGGTTGATGGTTATATATATATATAAACCATCAACCCAAAATCGCATTCCTCATGAGTGAATTTTGCTCTAAGAGATACCCCGATCTCTTTTTCCAAAATTCAACCACCACTCATGCAATCAGACATTAGCATGATATGTAATCCAAAAGTTCACTGCATGAAACATATGAACATATTCTCACTGCTTTGTGACCCGATCCCACAAGTGATCACAAGCAAACCTAACCGCCTCCAAATATACTCTTAGAAATCTAGAGTACCTCACTTCTAAATTTTATATATCATCCATAACCAGCGTGGACATGTCAACCTCCTAGGCTAGGGTTAGAACTTCTCAGGCATGAAAAACATTAGAGTGAATGGACCAAAAATCAACGTCAAAAATAATGGTTCCAACTAAAAATTCAAATTTCATATTCTCCTTAAAATAATCCAGTAAAATCTTCATGCATGCTCAATAAAAAACACCTATTAAAACCTAGCCTTAAGCCAAACATAAGAATAATCCAGGCTTTACGCCAAATATAAATAAATTTCTGGCCCTTGGCTAAATATATAAAATAATTCCGGCCTGCAGTCAAATAAAAATCAAATCTCCGCCTGCAGCCAAATATAAAACAAATCCCGACATGCAGCCAAATATAAAACAAATCGGGAAAGAGATTTCACAAATGATTGATCACACATACCAAGGTCGGAGCTATAAGCTCTAGCGTACCTTTCAGGGAGGACGCGATCTCACACTAATACTATTATCTCTCCCATAGGGTGAGGAGCGCAACGAGGGGCGCGCTTCCACTCCGCCGAATGGGGAGCGCTGCCGGTAGCTAGCATCAAACAATACATATGACAACCCTTCATGACAGTGACCCTCACAGACTAGGGTCGGAGCTAAGAGCTTTAGCGTGTCACCTACTATCTAGTGAGAACGCATATCCCGTGTACCACCCACTCTCAGTGAGAATGCATATCCCAAGCTTCCACTTTGCCGAACGAGGAGCACTGGGTAGGAGCTCTTTTACTCCACCGAATGAGGAGCGTCGTCGCTAGCTAGTAATAAACATCCGATGACCCTTTATGGTGAAATTAAAACAAATCCCTGATATATAAATCTTGGCCCGAAGCCTATAAAAAAATAATCCAAATCCCGACAACATGCCAAATAGTCAAATCTCAGTAAAACATCGGGTCTGATTCTCATTTGTACGATGGGTCTCTCTTGTCGAAAACCATTCAAAACCCAAATGAAGATAAGCGAGCTGAAATCAATAAAACAAATGGAAATAAACAAATAAAAACCCTTCACTGAGGTGCTCGCAAAACCAAAGGAATCGAAAATATACATAAACCCGAAAAATCATCCTTCTTGGGAAAATTTTAAAACTATTTAAGTAATAAACCATGACATGCATGTCTTTAAAACAATTCAAATGTCCACTCACCATACTGGCAACGCATCTCATACGCTAGGTATGATACTCTAACCGTCTTCAATTAATTACCTCATATTCAGTAACATTTCTCATGCCCATATACGGCCTCGACCATAATAACTTATTCCTCCTTGAGCTTACTCTTGGGCTCTGAAACATTACCTAATCCATTTCTCTTAACCTTAACCAACATCCCAATCACCTGATTCTCCTCAAATATAATTACACAACACTAATGTGTTGACAAAAGTGACCCTACATACTCCCTTAACCCATCGATCAAAATGTAAGACGCAAAACGGCTATCGAATAGTCTAACACCCTAATTTTCCTGGTTTGACCCGAAAAAGTCAATGATTAACTTTAGGGTTGACCAAGTCTTTCCTTGGTTGACCAGAAAATTGACCAAGACTTTTCGACTAATCGACAAAGATCGAACCCTAAAAAGCTAGATAATCGTCAATTTATAAATTCAGATAATACTAGGCGCACCTTTAAACCTATTTGCGTCCAATACTGAAAATCAAAATTACTTTTCCTAATCTGGCTCGATACTAAACTTACGAACCTCTTGACTTTTCGATCCAATGAAAAGTCAATATCGACATCTAATTGTAATTGATGTCGCAAACTTTATAATTACATTTAACATTACTAATTCGACCCCAGGTGGCAAGCCTTGCCACTAAACATAATAATTACCCAATCCTTTGGTCCGAGGTTCTGAACTTATACTTTGATACCATTTGCCATGTCCCGGCCTGAGTTTACCCCCTAAACCCGAGATAGAACGTGTGAGACCCATTCTAAGAGAGATTCCCTCGTAATTCCCCTTGAGAAGGGATAATCCTTTACCCAAACCATTTTCAGCATTCCAAACGACACCGAAATAGACCTCAAGAAACCTGAGATTATCCTGATTACTGAATTGGATTTCATACTAATTACTTTAGAAGACCTAAGGTCTAAATATTATTTGTGACTGCACCCGAATCCTGGTCAGACTGCCTACGTATCCTGTACTTAGGGATCAAGCCACACGTAACTCTTATTTTAATTAACGTCCTAACTGGGCGAATCCCACTTTCTGTTTATCGGTCAAATAGTTATTATCGCTAGCATACATCTATCGCCAATTCGGAGTTTAACCCATCCGTTGAGGTAACATTAAACCAGCTTTTTATCTGGATTATCCCAAACATAATCCCATACAGATATACAACATCCAATAAATATTAACCACATAAGTAAAACATAATGACAACCATGTAGTTATATAAATCCACCAAGGCATATAGGTAAAAACAACTAGAGGGGCACCTTTGTAATTAACTTAAACTGTAAGGGGCAGTATTGTCAATTCAGCCTCAATGGCCGTTTGATAAAATGCTAAGTTGCTAGGGGTAGTATTGTCTTTTTAGCCTCAGTGACAGCCTTGTAAATATGCAAAGCTGCCAAGGGCATTTTTAGGATTTTAGCCTCAATGATATCCCTGTAATTAACCCATACTGTCAGGGGTAGTTCTGACATTTCACATCTGCGATAAATGGTAAAATACCATATCTACCACGGTTAAAACCTGAGGATTTACCCCTTTTTACCTAAACTGTCCCGGTAGGCCTACCGACCGATTTCGGCCCCTTTTTCCGGCCACGTCTCTACTCTATCCGATCCACAACAACAACAACACCACAACAATCCAATAGAGGGAAAACATGAAGAAGAAGGAGGGATTACCTCTCGGTTCCCGTCCAAGGAACCTTCAGACTTCCGACGATGGCCTCCCAGCTGCAGATCGTCCTTGGCCGGCCTCCATGGTGGAGCTAGCATCCCTCGTTGCCCCCACGCTCCGCCGCACCTCCATGAATCATGCGGTGGCTCGACGGAGTCCCAACGAAACCCCGGGGTCGCGCTACCTTGCTTGTCGCGAGACGCACCGACGGTAGAAAAGTGGGGGAGGCCGAGGCGAGGCTGGAACTGGTGGTGGCGAGGCTGACTCAGCGACAACATCGCGACCAGTGGCTCTGGAGAGGGAGAAGAAGTGATCGGGAGGGAGAGAGAGACCGGAGTGAGAGAGAGCCCTCACCAAACAACACCGACCCCGTATGTATATATATATATATATATATATATATATATATATATATATATTCAAAAACCAACGGCCCAGATCAAATCCTTGATTGATCTGACGACCCAGATTGATTAATAGAAAGTTACCGTGAACAGTCAATAGATATTTTGTTATTTACTCTTTACTGTGTAATATTTACACATTATCCTTAATAACTTCTGCAAACGAACTTTAATTAGTTCATAGGACATACCCATGAGTTCGTATTAACGTCCCTCACAACTTTTCTAAATGAAGTTTCTCTAACTTCTTGACTTATCATGACCAAGGGATCAAGGGATCAGCAGGGAGAGAGCCAGAAATATTGGGCGGCAGAGAAAGTGAGAGAGAGATGGGCGTTCCCAGATCGACCTGATGAAATGACTTTCCTTGGAGTGTTGTGTGCTTGAGAGACATCTGGGAAAAACAGAGGAACCAAGAAAGATCGATTGGGGAAGAAAGATCGATTGGGCAAGAACAGTAAAATGACTATTTTGCCCACTCGACCCATGGTGTATAGTAAATGCCCAGAAATAAAGTAGAAGGGGATGTTTGTGTAACTAGGCGCGTGAGGTGGTGACGCCTAGATCTCCTGGTTTGGTATGTTGCTATTGGTGGAAGACCAGAGCTTGACTGCACACGACCACACTCTTCTCCATTAGCTCCTCCTCCTCCAAGTAGGTGAAAGCAGTTCCTCTACCTAATCCAATTTAATAAACCCAACCAAACTAATTGAAAAGAGCCAGGCCAGTGTTGCTTCTTTTTAACTCCATCCCATCCTCCTCCTAAACCCTAAAAGCAAATCACTCAGATCCTCCTCGCCAAATGCGGCTCGCCCGGCCATGTCGTCCGCTTCTTTAGCCCCTTTTGAGCGCCCCCGCCCCGGAGCTTCCAACTCGGTATGATATTGATCGTCCTTCCTTTTCTGTCGTGATTCGTAGTCAAACTCAGAGATCGATTTAGTTTGTTGACCTGATTCAGAGCCTAATTGGATTTTCTGAAATGGGAACAAAACATACCATTTCGATCTGATGGTTCTTAATTTCACATCATGCTACGATTCTAACACATGACATTATCTTGCAGGTCTTCAAGAGTGGCCCATTATTCATATCTTCAAAGGGTTGGTAGACATTTTCCATGTTTTTCTTTTATTTTTTCTTTCATGAAAACATATTTTCATTTATAGGAAGGAACAATATTACAGGAAGCAAGTAGAATCTAAAAAATAAACGTGAGTCAAAATGGACTAGCCATATTGAACGAATTGGGCTATTTTGGTTATTCCTGCCATGTCGGATGTGCAAGATATGCACAAGGTTAAAAAATGAGTTTGATCCTAGCTCACAAGGAACACTTTAATAGACACTAGAAAAGTAGAACTAAATCTCACCACCACTCCAGTCGTAAGGGGTTGCATGGATAGAACAACACCCCGACGCAGAAGATACCAATGGCCAACTCTATTTCGCAGCCGATCCTCTCCTTTCTTCTCTCTAAAGTTTCCTTCTATTCTTCATCCACACCACCCTTAGAAGTTCCTCATATCATACTCCTAACACCATGCTCATGTATTTTCGCCCAAAGAACTATTGCCTCTCTCAGGCACAGGCATTAGGCACTGCCAGCTTGTGTGGCTTTTATTTGATGGCAGTAGTGTGGAAAATATGTAACTGAACTGAAATTGGATAGTTTGCTTTCAGAATTTTATCTTTACTTAGATTACGTTCTTCACAAATTTTTTTATCCAGGTATTTATCAATGTTGAATCTATAAGTTAAGAGTATCTTAATTTTATCAACTGTGATTTTTATCTTTTCTGTAGTACTTTTCTTTATACTGTGATAGTATTTGCAGGAATACTCTGAGAATCTTGTTTATTGACTTTGCAGGAATAGGGTGGAAGTCTTGGAAGAAGCGGTGGTTTATTCTCACACGGACTTCTTTGGTTTTCTTTAAAAACGATCCTGTTAGTATCCTGTTAATCTCTTTACGATGTTTTTGGATATATTAGTAGTCTCGGTTTCTTTTCCTCCATTTATTCCTTTTAGAACTAGTAAAATAGGATCTAGTAGCAGTTGTTCTGCAAGGTTCTTCGTATTTATAGAATACAATTTGGTCATTAAAATTATTATTCATATATTGTAGCTGTACTAACTGTAAAATTTTCGGGACATTGGGATTTGAGTTTACATCTTGGTCAATGGTTATAGATATTTTGCTTAAAACAGTTTTTGAATTGATAAGCCTTTCCAGGTCAATAAAGTTGATGAGAAAGAATCTTTTAAGAAGGAGAAGTCTCTCCCTCTCTCTCTCTCTCCCTCTCTCTCTCGCTCTCTCCCTCTCTCTCTCTCTCTCACACACACACACACTCACGCAGCACCATCCATACAACAGACACCTAGACATGCACTGCAGTGGAAGAATAATGAAACTCAGTGCTGATAGAATTTCATGGTCTTGAACATTTAATACAATGTTTATCTGCATTTGTTGCATCCAAAATTACTGCGAAAGTGCAAATGATATCATGGCGGGATACTCTCTCTCTCCCCCTTCTCTCACTCACAACACACCTAGATATCCACGACAGTGGGGAAGAATGGCAAGAACCTAGAAAATGACAATTCATTAATAGTTTGAATGCTTGTGTTTTTGTCAATCATCATGATTGTAGGTTGTTTGCCGGTTTTTAGTCGTATGTTCACAACTATGCAATTATTAACTGATAAGTGACATGATGCTGTTTTGTAGTGTAATTTGTTAATCATGACTTGATTAAATTAGTCTTGATCCTTTTTATTCAGAGCACACTTCCACCAAAAGGTGGTGAAGTATATTTGACTTTGGGAGGCATTGACCTGAACAATTCCGGGAGGTAGGCATGACCACTATACCTGATTGATGTGCAGAGTATTTGATGAACTCTTTGCAATCTGCCTAATGAATGCACTGTTTCTTGCAGTGTTGTTGTTAGAGAAGATAAAAAGCTGCTGACTGTTTTATTTCCGGATGGACGTGATGGGCGGGCTTTCACTCTTAAGGTGATTCCCTTATATTGTTCTTGTTACACATATGTTAATATAGACTTTAATGCCAATTTCCTTATATTTGTGTACACAATGTACTGAGGTTCATATCACAGGCGGAAACATCAGAAGACCTGTATGAGTGGAAGACAGCCCTTGAAAATGCCCTTGCACAAGCTCCAAGTGCTGCCCTTGTCATGGGGCATAATGGGATATTCCGAAATGACACGAATGATACAATAGAAGGGTCTTTCCATCAATGTACATACTTTCCCTCGATTTAAAATTCTATGTTTCATGTTCTCTCTATATTGAGCTAGTTTTTATGTAATTTTTTTGGTCTTTCAGGGAGGGACAAGCGTCCTGTTAAATCTTTGGTCGTTGGAAGACCAATTCTGCTTGCCCTAGAAGATATTGATGGAGGTCCTTCATTCCTCGAGAAAGCTCTTCGGTTCCTTGAAAAGTTTGGTATGTTGTGATCTCGATGATACGAACAAAATTTACTGAAGTTGTAATTAGTATTATATATTTTGTATTAGGTATTCATTTTATATAATATTTATAATCCCATACCTCATGACCTTTTTAAGTGACCCCTACACCTGCTCTTTCATGACAAAAAATACCCAAAAAAAAGAATAAGATTTTCAGTGTCCTGTATACTTTGCCTGTCTTTGGCCCATCCAAAAGTCAAAATTTGCCAAGAGGCCATATGGATACAGTTTGAAGCATGTTTTCCATGTTGAGGCTCTTTGAGCTCCTGTGAGTCTGGATACTCCGAACGAATTACTTGGACTAATTCTGCTTTATCTCGTTTCTCATGTAAAGATATAGGACTGCAATATATAAGTTGCACATATTTTTCTTATATTTTCATGTGTAGAATATTGGAACTAATGTGTCAGACTTGTGTATCTTTAAATGCATCATGCTCATTTCTGCATTCAGAAGGATATGATTACATAGTAACTCCGGAGTCTGTTATATGTTTTCGTTTCTTAGCAGCCCATTTGTATTGAGAACTCCATACCTGAATTTTTGGGAGCATCATTTCTTTATGTATGAATAGAGGACTATAAATCTATAATAAATAAGTTTCACTCATTTGTTCATGTATTATCATTCATGTGTTGGATACTCTGTTAATGCATTACTCTTATTTCTGTATATGAAAAGCATATCATTGTTGAGCTCCTATTCCAAGTATTGTATATTAACTCAAGATATCTTTGTTTACTGCAATATTAAGTGTTAATTTCAGTTGTCATTATGCTAATTGGAAACACCAATTCATCTCAGTTTACTAGGAGCGATAGAAAATAGTGTGCACACTGAAGGTTTAATCAAGCACGGTATACATTTACAATCTTTGATGTTATTTTTCAATAGGTACTAAAGTTGAAGGAATTTTGCGACAGTCTGCTGATGTTGAGGAGGTAGAACGCCGGGTACAAGAGTATGAACAAGGTATCTACTGTATTCATGTTGTCACAATCTTTATAATGATGGTAAATTGTATGGATGTGGTTGCTGGATTGTGGGGTTGCCCTAACCAATTTCACATATTTAGGCAAGACTGAATTTGATCCTGATGAGGATGCTCATGTTGTTGGTGATTGTGTCAAGGTAATCCATAGAATGACTTGATCTTGTTAACTAATGTGAGTGATGTATTTACTTTCAATATTAATTCAAGCTTTTTGACCTGCAGCACGTTCTGAGAGAGCTGCCCTCATCTCCAGTACCAGCTTCTTGCTGCACTGCCTTGCTGGAGGCTTATAGTAAGTTTAGCTAAAATATTTACGTATTTATTTATTTGATTGGATATAAGGGCGTGGAAGTAAGTAATAAAAAAACATTTAGAAGGTATATGGTTGCTCCTTTCTTTACAAATTATTGCTGGTAGTTCCATTTTAGCTACCTATAGATAAAATTATTTCTCTATATGCATGATGTGATTTTCTTTGCACTTTTTTGTTTCTTGGAGTTTCTGATTCTACTCTGAATGGTAAAAAATGATTTACACTGTTCATGTTGTTCTGTTTGATAAGAAATTGATCGAAAGGAAGCTCGGATCAATGCAATGCGGTCTTCAATATTAGAGACATTTCCTGAACCAAATCGCCGTTTATTACAAAGGTATTTTGTACATCGATCTCTTACTTCATATGAGATGCCTTTTTTGATCTTTTTGTTATTTGGAGCGAAGGTGTGTGGCCTTTTAAGTCCAACATTATGCTGAAGATATCTTGTTTTCTGTAATACATTCTCCAATGATGTGGAAGTTTTTAAGGGAGGTAGTAGATTAATCCTGCATGTAGATGCATGTTAATTGAAAGATGTTGATTGCAAACACTATATAAGCACAGATAATATTTTGATATCAATTGTCTTTTATATAAATGAAGGAATATTCATAAAACTACAAAGATAATACATGTTTTACAACTTGAAACTTTTGAAAGAAACTGGAAGATTCTTTTTAATTCTAGTTCTAACCAGAAGAATTATATAAATTCTAATGAGAAATAAGCTTTTGCTAACCAAGAAATAGCACTATGCGTTAGGAATTTTTAAGCTAATTGATAATTCTTCTATTAACTGATTGCATTATAGCATATGTATGATAAATGACTCTACTTTTCATTGTGTGGTATTATTTTTATCCAATCATCTCAGACGAGAGTTCACTAATACTGTTAGTTTTACTAAATGTTTTCCTGTATTTGCAGAATATTAAAGATGATGCATACCATCTCTTCTCACTCTCATGAGAATCGAATGAATCCATCTGCAGTTGCTGCTTGTATGGCACCTTTGCTCTTACGCCCTCTATTAGCTGGTGAATATGAGCTGGATGATGACTTTGATATTAATGGTGATAATTCTGCTCAGCTTCTTGCTGCTGCAAATGCTGCCAATAATGCTCAAGCAATCATTACTACACTTATGGAGGAGTTTGAGAACATTTTTGATGTAAGGTCTCAATCTTTTACTTGAGGAATAGTGGGTTTATTGCTTTCACTGTTCTTGCTAATTTTTTTACCAGTAAACCTACCTTAATAATTTGCAGTGTAATTCAACATAGACTTTGAAGTTTACTCCACTGTCCCATCATATGTTAAAACCATGTCAAACATGTCAGGCTCTCCTCTTCAGTGCTCCTACCATGGCTGTTTCCTTTTGTTGATTAAGGGAGGCAGCATTGGTTTAGTGAAGATCAGTGGGATTGAGTTGTTGAACAACTGAAGAAGTTGAGTTTGGTCATAGCCCTTGCCAAATGGGTACAGTCATAACTAAAATTGACATAGAGGTTTAAGTTCTAGGAATGAGGAATTTCCACAGGAAATGTTTTGCTTTATGGATAACCCAGATTTAGATGTTCCTCAGGTAATAATTTTCGAGAGTATTTGATATAGGTTGGCAAGTAAGTTTATTTTTGTCTACTTTTGAGGATATTTAACCATGAAATGTTAGATATGTTTGTATCTGTGAGCATAATAGATAGGGAAGCTCCTGAGTCGTGGTTTGCAGAGGTAAATACTAGCCTTGTCAGATTCAGCAGGGAGTGGCAGGGTTACGGGAGGAAATTGTCTAGTTGTATGAACTCAGTAGTCCAAGATGGTACTTGTGGGGCTGGGTGTTGGGTGGAAAAAGACTCAGTTGTTTCTGTATTATAGATAGGCAAGAAACTCAGGAGTTGTGAATTTCAATGTATATGGTGGGGAGGTGCATTAGATTTATGGGAGAATGAAGTGGGGTTGGGGCATGAAAGCTTGTCAGCTTTACTAGGGTTTCTTAGTGTTGTGGGGTTGGGGCATGAAAGCTTGTCAGCTTTACTAGGGTTTCTTAGTGTGAGGGGAACTAACTGTGAACTTACTCTCCGTTGAAGTTGCGCAGGAGGTACACACCATTTAGATTTTAAGGGAGGAGTGTTGTGCATCAGTGGGAAGGATATATATGTTTTATTTATTATTATTATTATTATTATTATTAATTTTTTTAACAAGCAAATAGAAGGCTGTTACTGTTATTCAAACTGTGGACTAACAAGTTTCTGGTGATTTTGAGGAAACTGAATGGTGGAGCATTCTTTACCAAAGCAATTTGATAATTTAGGGAAAGTTTGGAACTAGGAGTACTGATCTTGCGAGAGAGAGAGATGTCAACTTTACATACTAAATAACATAACTAAATATGTATTTAATATATTTTTAATTTCAATTTTATTATTTTCCATTTTTACATATTTTTACAATACAAATACACAAAAGTTTGTCTGCTCCCTCTACTTTTAATTTTCCTTTTTCGTTATTTGCATTTTGGGGACTATTATTGAATTTTAATGTGTCTCACAACCTGAAGGAATTCGGAGGGAGGGGTCATTACATTTTTGGATAGGTTCAAGAGATGAGAGAATTAAGGATACCCACCAGAAAGACTAATCTAATCCATAATGATGTACCAGAAAATACAACATTTCTGAACGAGATGGATGTTTGTTGTCCAAACCATTCTTGCTAATCCCGAACCTGATAAGTAAAGGGAATCATTTCTAACAAAGTTTCATTTGATTCCTAGGAGTAGTGCATCCCCTATTCCTCCTATTTTTACTAGTGAAGTAGGGTTAACTTAACCGTTAGGTGTACCTTTTGCTCAATACTCTAGAATCGACAATTAAAGTATCTGAGGCTGCATTAATACACGACCGAAGGGGTTGCTTTATTTACAAACTTCACCTTCAACAAGCGTAGATTTTTTCAATTTTTTTCCTATGTTGTCTTTCTATTTTCTCTTAAGACTGAGGAAAAAAGAATAAAAATAAAATAATCAAATCGCACCATCTCTGTAATAGGTGAATGCCTCTTTTTCTCCTGAAGTCGGAATTATTCGTAATAAGATATTGGCTACAATTGAAAAGGTTTTATCAATAAAATTTCCATTATTCCCAGATCTAGACATAGGTGTATTAATCCATTCTATAATTTTTTTTAATTCCCCTTCGTGAGAAAATGATCTCACAAACAAAGGAATTGCACAGTACAAAATAATGTAAAAACGGATTCATTACTAAAAAAGATGGCCTTTTACTCAAATTGTTTATTTTTGACAGGAACTAATAAAAAAAATTTGAATCTGATTTTTTGGGTGGAAATATCTTCATGGCAAGAGACTTGAGGAGCGAAAAAAGATTCAAAGTCGTTGATAGGACAACTAGGATATGAAGAGTGGAAAACCTAGATGAAAAAATAAGATGTCATTTTTATTTCTGTTAATTTTAAATAATCTTTATAGTTAAACGTGAACATAACTAGTAAAGTTTATCTGGGATGGTATTTCTATAGCTCACTGTTTACATGTTTTAATATAGTTTCATCTCTGAAAGTTTCAATAATTCTAGTTTTTTTTACTTATTGGATTCTTGTTTCAGGATGAGAATCTGCTGCGGTGTTCGATCTCAGCTGATTCTCGAATTGAAAATAGCGGCAGTGATGATTTATCTGATGGTGGCAATCTAGATATAAAAGATAATGGTTACCATGATGCCGAAAATGAAGTTGATGTGGAAACAGATGAGGACCCAGATCGTGTACATAGTGGGAGATTGAGTGAAAGCAGTGGTTATGCTGGCAGTGACCTCTATGATTATAAGGTCCTCTCTCTCGCTCATTCTCTCTCTCTCTCTCT
The DNA here is from genome assembly GCA_951800085.1 of Comarum palustre. Lineage (NCBI taxonomy): Eukaryota > Viridiplantae > Streptophyta > Magnoliopsida > Rosales > Rosaceae > Comarum > Comarum palustre. The sequence goes on along the minus strand of OX637573.1, from coordinate 19,786,767 downwards.
GTGTGTGTGTGCCCCTCTCTATCACATGTAGGGCTTGATGTATATTTCTGTTAATGTGGGGTTTGTATATTATTTATTGTAACTCTTAAGTTCTTCTCCTGCATAGTATTTCATAGAGGTTGTTTGTATTGTCCGCTGTAAGTTTTACAGTACAATGTAAGAAGCTTTCCAATGCTGTTAATGGCATTGCGTTCATGAACCTTAATTTCTGCAACAGTCTTGTGCTTAAGTCAAACAAAAAGCTCTGTGGCCTGTTGAATCTTTTGTGTGTTTCATTACTTTGATACACACTGGGAAACTTGATGGTTGTACGACTTGTCAGTCACGTTATTGATTTTCTAATTAAAGACAAGTAAAGATCCGTTTTTGTCACCAGATATTGCATTTTTATATTCGCTTGTTTATAACCATAAATCCGGGGTGTTGAAGATTCTGTGACGGCTTTCTAAATCTAAAACTTCATGGAAGTTAATTAATTTATCTGTTTGAACCTTTTTTGTTATTAATATTTTCTGTCCATTCAATACACGCTGTTCATTTTAGTTGACAGTATACTGATTCGTTTATATAGGCATTTGGGGCTGATGATTTTGATGCTGGATCGCCTAATGGAAATCAGGCTTCAGCTGAGAGTTCAAAATCATGTGTTCCTCAGCAGAATCCAAATGTTGAAGGGCTGGATAGAGGAGGCTGTCACACGAAAGAAAATAAATATTCAGTTGGTGAGAATTGTGAAACAAGCATACCGAGCGCATCACTTGCAGGAGAATCATACAGATCAATGGGAGAGATTCTATCAGCAATGGATCAAGGGCATCCTTTACCAGTTTTGTCTGAATCAGGAGTTGTTAAGGCAGCGGCTAAAGTAACAGGGTCCAACCACAGTGCAAAACGATCAGCATTTTGGGGAAGAAGCAATGTAAGTTGCGTTTTGTTCATATATTGGTCTACCAAATAAGGTTGCAAACACCCTAATTTTTCAAATTGCGAAAATAGTTGGTCTACTAGTAGGAGATATTCTATCTTGATTCAGTCAATCTTCAAATAAACCAACCCAAAGCTCGGTCCTAGCCTTGGGGTTGTGCCTTTTTTTAGCCACATTTATATCCATCAAAAAGAGTTTATTCATTTTAACATTATACCAAGAACTTGTCAATAGAGAAAATATATAATCATCTTAGGTATGAATGATTGTAATTCTATGAGCATTAGTGTGATATTCATTTTGAAGAACCGGACATTCCGTATCTAGTCATTTGTTTTATCTGATAGCAGTATCTAGTCTGACATGTGTGGTTTGTATCTTGTAATGCAATGGCATCTAATATCATGTATTATTTTGTGCACAGGCAAGAAAGACACTATCCATGGAATCAGTTGATTCTTCTGGAGAGGAAGAGTAAGAAACTCAGTATATACATATTCTGTGTGCATGCTTTTCTCACTTTTCATTTCATTTAATTCTCCATTTGCAGTGCCTGTATAAAGAGATGATGTGTGTGTATTTATTTTGATACTGTTTTGAAGAATCGAGTTGTTAATTATTTGAAAGCGGCTCCATTACTCCATGTGCACATTCCTTATTATTTTATTAGAATAATAATTTTGCAACTAATTGCCTTCAAATAAGAGGTTAAGGGTGGAACTTAGGTTTTGGTCCTCTTGTTTGTTGCAGCTAGAGTTCTTAAGCATCTGCTAATAAACTCATTCTTTTGGGTCAGTGCTATGTGGGGTCCTAAGAAAAATCTGAACTATGTTGTCATTTTCTTTTCTAGTATTTTTCACTGAAAATATTCTGTGTTTTATTTATAGGCTGTCTATTCAGAGGCTTGAGATTGCTAAAAATGACTTGCAGCACAGGATTGCGAAAGAGGTAGCGAAGTTTGTACTTTAGTTTTATTTAGATCTAAATTTCGAAGAAGTAGCTCTGTTACTAACAGAATCAATCACCTACAATTGTAGGCTAGAGGAAATGCAATTTTACAAGCTAGTTTGGAGAGAAGGAAACAAGCTTTACATGAGAGGCGCCTGGCACTGGAACAGGATGTATGTTCTTCATGAAATCATTCCTCCTAAATTAACTTTTTTTGCCCATGGTATTATTTATTTTCAGACTGTCTACATCACAATCTGGCTATGGCCTAAAAGCAATTTACATGACATGTATCATTCACTTTTGGTAGGTAAGCATGAAATGATATGAATGGTTATTTTTACAGAAGGCTTGTTCCGATATCTATATTTCCCAACAGTTTTAGTGCAGAAAATCAGTTAATTTGTTTCACTCACTCTATATGCGTAATCGACTATTTAGAATAATTGAATAAACAATCGTACAAGATTGAAGGGATTAATATTAATTAATGGACAAGACCATATGGTGATGGAAGTAGGACAAAGGGCCAGTTGATGTGTATGCATGCATTTGATCATGTTCTGGTGTTACTCTTCACTTTGACAGTAGGAGCAGATAACTGTCCAAACCCTTGCCAGTACATAGTGTGCAAGAGTAGACCCTTTTGATCTTTTTGAACTGAATGGTGGGTTGGTAGCACTAGTACCTACTTCCCTACATCCTAGTTACCAACAAATCTAAGCAAGTGAAGGTGCTGGTGCTGCCAGTTGCTTAGTTGAAAGGCTTTGTTTGTCATTTCTTATTTTTCGAAGGCATTTCTTGTTTTTCAAAGGCAAAGAAGTTGATATCATTTATGTTTTATACAACCTTCCTGCTGTGTATCCTTCTACGTTTCCTATCAGTAATTTTAAGTTGTGAATTTGGGAGGTAGATCTACTGTAAGTAGCATGTAGATGAAATATAATGGCATTTCTTGTAATACTTTAACACCATCTTAAAATAACGTCCCTCATAGTTTGTCTTAGTGTACAAATGTTGCTTTACTCTTAATCTCAATTTGTCTATAATCTCTGAGTGATATTATAGGTTTCGAGATTGCAAGAACAGCTACAGGCTGAAAGAGATCTTAGAGCTGCATTAGAGATTGGCTTGAGCATGTCTTCTGGACAGTTAGTTAGTTCACGTGGCATGGATTCTAAGGTTTGTGTGATGTTTAAGAGATCTTTGTTCCATTCTGTTTGAATTTCTCATATGTTGTGTTACTACATTCTTTTTAATAAATATTAAAAAAAATAAACTAATTACTCAATACTGTTGTGCAGACAAGTTCTGAACTTGAGGAGATAGCTCTTGCTGAGGCAGATGTCGCCAGGTTGAAGCAGAAAGTTGCCGAACTCCACCAGCAACTTAATCAGCAGAGACAGCATCATTACGGTTCTCTCTCTGATGCATGTGACCGTTACCAGAATGTCCAAAATCATAATTCTCAACAGTGAGTGTGCATAACCATTTGTCCTTTTAATTTATATTCTTCTTTTGTGAAGTACTATAGACCTATGATGCACGGACACGGATACGTGATACGGGTGCGGATACGATACGATACGGGATACGAGTTTTTTTTAAAAAAGTAGGATACGGGTACGTTTTTATATATTATAATAAAAAATTAATATATGAATAAATCTATTTAACTAAAAAAATGTAACAAATTAGAAATTCAAACTTCAAAAACATTGTCTCAACAAAGTTCAAGTAAAAGAAACAACAATAAGTCCAACTCAAGCATCATCAAAGATCACACCCTCAAAGTCTGGTTCATCAAGAGAGAGGCTGGCCACCTCAAGCATGCCACCATTAACCAAATCCATTGAATCAAAGTTATCTCCTCCGATATCCCACATGTCTCCACGCTTATATTCTGGAGTTTTTCTAGAAAGAAGACGAAGATTATTATGCACAAACACTAGATCTTCAGCTCTTTGTGGAGTGATTCTGTTCCTTCTAAAAGAGTGTATAAAGTTGTAAGTACTGTAGCACCCCACACGTTTTAATCGTGGTTAATGGCGAGTTACTGAGGTTTAAGTTGCATTCGGTAACTTCGCGAGTGATCAACCACGTTCATTTTTCAAGTTTTTAAAAGTTCTCCAAATACCTGATTTAATGACCCGATGTCATAGTATGTGTCGACACGAGTCTCCCGGTATTTTCGGAATATTTTTCGGAGCTTCCGGCTAATTTCTGTGAATTTCTGAAGTTTATGGTAATTCTGGATTACTATCCGGTAAAAAGGGGTTTTTACCATTTAACCTTTTCACTTTTTACCTTCTTTAAATCTGGACCGTCAGATCATTTAGAGAATTGATCTGGACCGTCCATTCAAGTATAAAAAGGAAGTTTGTTGGTTGACTTGGTCAAAACCAAAAAATCGGGTCAAACCCGAGTTTCGCTTCTCTCCCCCTTCCGCGACTCAGCGTCGCCATCTTCGCTCCGATCGACACCACCGGCGCGTCTGGCCAACCCACGCCGGCGCACCCCCACCAAACTGATCCTCTCACTCTATAAAACCCAGTCACTCAATCAGAGAGTCGTCAATCGACGACGGAGATCAGCCGAGGAGTGAGACTGTTCTCGCCGGAAATCTGGCGACTCAGGCGGAGGTTCGACGAATTGAAGGTATATTCTTGCTCCTCTCCTTCTCTTCCCTCCTATGCCTTGTTTCGAACGATTTGAGGCGTAATCAAAAACCCTCCTTTTTCACAGTGTTTCGGGTTTTCCAAACCGTATCCATCCTGTATCCAAACCGTATCCATCATGTATCCAAACCGTGTCCAAAAGTCAAACTATACTAAGTAGTCTTCGATACGTATTTTTGACTCAGGATACGTATCTGAACCGTATCCAGAGCGTATCCGTATCGGATACGGATACGATACAATATTCTATACTTTTAGCTGTATCCATGCATCACAGCTATAGACAGTTGTATGACAATTGCACCCAACAAACTGACTTTTGGGGATAACCTGAGATGGGTTTGTATTTATATATCTGTTTGAAGCCCATTAAACATTCATGAACCTAATTTAATGATATATTGATGTTAAAAATATAGTTTTCGAGTAAACGCAAGACTTGTTCTGTTGAATTTGATTCTCATTGATCTTTTTACAAGTACAATATATAGGAATAGCTGCATAGAGCGTTTGCATAATACTGCAAATCGACATTAATGACTATATCAGAACTAATGCATAATTGAAGGAATTTCAAAACTGATTGCATAATCATAGAGAATCATAGATCAGATCTGTGCTAGAGAGGATTTTGGTCCAGATTAGGAATTTCAAAACTGATTGCATAATCATAGATAATCAGAGAGAGGATTTTGGTCTAGATTCATGCTCTCTAACAGCCCTCTCAAAGTTGGCGGTCGTGGATGGACAAAAAGAGCATATGACGGGATTTATGAAGTGGTTTGGTGAGTAAATCTGCTGGCTAATCCTTGGAGGGAATGAAGCATACACGGTGACTGCCACAAGCGACTTTTTCCCGAACAAAGTGGTAGTCGAGCTTGATGTGTTTGGTGCGAGCATGGAAAACAGGGTTGGAATATAAGTGGCACTCAAGTTGTCACAATGCAAGTGAACATGATACTGAATTCTGACGCCAAGCTCAGACATTAAGTATCCCAACCAAGTTGTTTCAGCACTTGCATGGGCCAAAGAGCGATATTCAGACTCTGCACTAGAACGAGCAACTGTGGGTTGCTTCTTTGAGCACCATGAGATAAGATTAGAGCCAAGGTACACAAGATAGCCAGAGGTTGAGCGGCGCGAATCCGGATTGCCAGCATCAGAATAGGCTGAAAGACGAGTTGAACTTTGTTGTGGAGTAAACAACAATCCATGACCAAGAGACCCTTGTATGTAATAGAGGATGTGTTTGATAGCAACAAAATGAGGTACACGTGGTTGGCTCATGAACTGGTAAACTGTGTTGACTGCAACAACGATGTTAGGTCGGATGATGGCTAGGTACTGCAAGGATCCAACAAGTTCACGAAACAAGGTAGGGTTAGGGAGTAGAGCACCATCAGTGGCAGTGAGATTGGCCTTCGCAGACATTGGTGTTCTTGTTTGTTTACTAAGTAGAAGGTCATGTTTCAGAAGGAGATCATGGGAATATTTAAGCTGATTGATATGCAGGCCTTGAGAAACCGTAAGAACCTGCAAACCCATAAAATAATGGAGAGGACTTAAGTCCTTGATGTCAAACTCACGGCCAAGGCTATTAATAAAGGTTTGAAGAGGTTGATCATCACTGCCCGTGATCACAATGTCATCGACATATAGCAAAAAATAAATGATATGCTGTCCATGACGATAGATAAACAATGAGCAATCCGCAATACTTTGAAAGAAGCCAATTGATAGGAGAAAGGTCCTCATTCGATAAAGAGCTTTGTTAAGCTTGCAGACATGGGACGGGTGATCAGGATCAATGAAACATGGAGGTTGTTGCATATATACATCATCCTTACGAATGCCACGAAGAAAAGCATTCTTTACGTCTAATTGACGTTGAGACCAACCACGGGAGACAACAATAGTAATCACAGTTCTAATTGTTGCAGGTTCGATCACAGGACTAAATGTTTGATCGTATTCGATACCTTGCTGTTGGTGTAGTCCCTTGGCGACTAGACGAGCCTTGTAGCGTTCAATTGAGTCATCTGACTTCTATTTAATCCGAAGGACCCATTTACAACTCACTGTATTTTGCGTTGGAGTAGAGGGCACCAAAGTCCAGGTGTTCTTCAGCAGAGCGTTGATTTCGTCTGCCATGGTAGCACGCCATTCTGGTTTGTGAGAGGCTTAAGAGTAGCAGGTCGGTTCAGTTGCTTCAACCACGGTGAGTAGAGCCCGGGGAATAGGATAACGAACAATGCCATCTTTTCGTACCCGAGGCTAGACAATTCCATCTCCTAGTCGAGTAACCATGGGGTGAAATCATGGAGGAGCTGCAATAGGCTGCTGGTTGGTGGTTGTAGTAGGAGCAGCTGTAAATTCTTGATGGTCAGAGTCCATTGAAGGGACTGTAGGCAATGCAGAGTTGACCGGAGGTGGTGCAAGGGTGACAAGAGGTGCAACTGATGCCGGAGCAGGATTAGGAGGTGGAGCAACGTCGTGAGGCGCAGTGGTGGTTGGTGTAGGCACTGCTGTCTGGTGGTTCGATTTGGGACGCATCAGAGGAGAAAAGTGGTGGCGCGGTCGATACTTGGAGAGAGCGACGACGACTATATTGGAGTAGAGGCGGGGACGATGGGGGTGAGGGTGGAGGGACAGAGTCGGCTGCAGTAACAGACGGTGGTGTAGGATTGACCGGTGAAGGATTGGGGATCTGAACTAGGTTGTTGGAGACTGGAGAATGTGACATTGTGGAACCAGGTAAAGATGCGGCCTCTGATGAAGGGAGAGTGGGTTGGGCTGTGCCCTTGTCAGATGGGGATGACGATGGGCTCGGCAGTTGGGCCTGTGGAGGAACTTGACTGGTGAGGGAAACAAATTCCAATGGACCTATTTTGGGTTGTACCTGTAATTCTTTGAAGGGAAAATTATTCTCATTAAATAAAACATGACGCGAGATGTAAACGCGATTGGTTGTTAGATCTAGACAACGGTGACCCTTATGATGAGGGCTATACCCGAGGATGACACACTATACTACGACTAGAAAGTTTATTGAAGACATGACCCAAGATAAGGAAAATAAGAGCAACCAAAGACACGAAAGGAAGAGTAAGATGATGGACTACCAGAGACGAGTGTGGGGAGTATCCCAAGAAAGAGTGTGTAGGAAGAAGATTAATAAGATAAACCGAGGTCATGACAGCTTCAACCCAAAGATTTTGTGGAGCTCTAGATGTGAGGAGAGTGCGGGCCACTGTGGCAATATGTTGATGCTTAGGCTCTGCAAGGCCATTCTGTTGAGGTGCATAAGGACAAGAAAAACGTTGTTGGATACCCAACGATTTACAATATTGAGAAAAGGCATGATTAACATACTCGGTTCCATTGTCACTTTGGAGAAATTGAATAGAACCATGAAAAATATTTTGTATCATGACAACCAAAGTTTGGAAGTGAGTAAGAACATTTTTGCGACGCATAGGATACAACCAAGTGTAACAGGAATATTCATCAGTAAAGAGGACATAATATTTAAATCCACTAACTGATAAAGTGGGGGACATCCAAACATCACTGTGAATTATTTGGAAAAGAGAACTAGCAAAGGCTCCATCAGAAGTGAAGGGTAATCGTCGAGATTTGCTAAGTGCACAATCTCGACAAAAAGAATGGAAAGATAATTTAGAATCAAGAGAAGAACCCACACGAGCCAAAACATCGAAGGATGGATGACCTAAACGATTATGCCAGACAGAGGAATGGATGGATGCAAGAGCTTGTGGAGAAGTAGAGATACCAGACAAATTGAGAGGATAAAGACCATCTTTACAAGGGCCCTGAAACAAGAGACGACCGGTACGTAAGCAATATATTTGATAAAAGTCTGGAACAAAAAGAAAGAATACAAAATTATCTTTAGTAAAACGAGCAACAGATAGAAGATTTTTCTGAATGGATGGAATACGAAAGACATTTTGAAGAGAGAAAGTTGAAGAGCCCAATTGCATGGGAAGTTCACTCGTATGAGAGACAAACATTGAATCCCCATTGCCCATATAAAACATTATGAGATCCCAGCAAATTGTTGTGGATTATTGATGGGCATTACCGTCATGTGATGGGTTGCGCCTGTGTCTGGGTACCAAGTCGGATCGACAGAAGAATGGGCACCCGCAAAAGGTACAGTAGGAAGTTGGCTTGAAAATTGTTGTGGATATTGAGAAAATCCACTTTCCATCTGTAAAAAAGGTACAGCAGGAAGTTTGTTTTTTTTGTGCTATGCAGCTTTCTTACATGGATTTTTCTGCAAGGGGCAGTCATAACTGTCTTTATGAGCAAATATAAGAGTTTTTTTTATCCTTTTTCCCCAGGGAAACAGTATTGGAGTCATGGCTGTTATGTGTGAGGAATTTACCTCTTGAGTAAGGGAAGCGGGCAAGTCCCCGAAAATGCAATTGGTTGCATAAAATCATTTAAAGTATGGATTGAGAGAAAGAGAAAAAAAGCCATATTATGCAGTAATTTGCTAGTACACAGTGGATGCTCTTTTGACGGTGTGATCCCTAGTGGTCAGTAACATGTGACACCAAGGTTCTAAAAAACGCTAGGCGCTACTAGGGTGGACAGCTAGCGCCTAGGGCAGCGCCCAGACGGTTTTATATTTTACCTATTATTATTTATTTAATAAAAATAATTATATAAAGAAAAATTATAGAAAACACTTTTATGTTCCAAAATAGCCAAATTACTTCAAAAATATACATAATAAAACAACAATGTTCTTAGAAATAAGAAAAATACAATAGTATATCCTTTGTTTAGACTTTAGAGTATAATATTGTGTTTTTGTGTTTGATTTTACTCATTTTTAGATAGACTTTTATGTATTTCATAATTAAAAAAAACTAATCGGGCCGTCTAGGCACCGCCCAGCCCGCCTAGGCGGCCGATTTTCACGTCAGCACCCAGCTTGGCCGACTCGGGGAAAATTGGAACGGTGCCCTGCTGTCCAGCGCCTAGGCGGCCCTGGGCGCCTTTTTTTAGAACACTGTGACACAGATTTTTATTAGTCATTATTATGGTGGGGTGTAAAAGATATGCATTTATCTGCAAGACTCAAAGTTGATGGTTTATGCGTTTTCTCTCAAAAGAACGATGTGATAATAATGAAAATGATTATTTATCTTAAAAACTCGTTTAATTTCTGCAGGAGGTTTCTTCAGCAAGATTTTGATGCAACCCTCGCCTTTTGTAATCATGAACGGAAACAGAGGAATGAGGTGTTATGTTTTTTCATTTTTGTTAATAATATTTTATGTTATAAATTGTACATACTTCAGCTTGCTTTTTACTTGCTAAATTATAAACCACGATAGATTTATGTTCTATCCTCAGTTATTTGTTTAAGCTAATCGGTCAATATATGGTCTTGGCCCCCTATTCCAACATATCTGACGACATGAGGGATACTTATTTAAACTTTTCAAAAACCCTGCTATTTTGTTCAGTGTACATGTTTAAAAGTGTAATACATAAGTGTTTTCCACAGGAGACTTTGTTGGGGGCGGACTGGAGGACTATCAAAGGACAAATTTTAGCATCTGGAAGTGGCACAAGGCAACCATCAAGGAAGCAATTCATGGATCCAGGTAGCTTAAGTGAATCCAAAAGTACTGATGTATCCACAAGTTTGTCTGTCGATGAGCTTTCTGCTGTTGATTCTGCTTCTATTCCCTCCACCTCAAGAGCAGCAGAGGCGAGTGTTCATTTTTGCTTAGAATTTCTTTTCAAGTTAATGAATTTGTTAATAATTTAAATCTTTTCTTGACAAAGCTGAAGCTTTTAAAATATTTGTATTCGGAAACCTATTTTTGCATGATCTTGTTTTGGACTCTGTAAGTCTTGCATTTTTCCTTTATTGATCCTGCCATTTGCTTTGTGAGTATGGTTTCAGGTAGTGGATTATCCAAGGCAGCCATCAACATCTTCAGCGTTGGTAGAATTAACAACTCGTCTTGATTTTTTCAAGGAAAGACGTTCTCAGCTAATTGAACAGCTTCATAACCTTGATTTAAATTACGGCACATATTTACAAGACTCTGTCTATAGACCATCGTCCCCATCATGGAATTGACTGGCTGGAGAAGATGCTCATCACCTGGGGTGGAAGATGAATTTGAAACACCTTATTGTTGTATAGTCTACGATAATGTTGCATATAGTTGCATTTCATGTGTGTTCTGTTTAATATTCTTATTTCTCATTCAAAGCGTCTTTTCTTTCGCAAATGAGTATATCAATGGAATTCTTGTGAGTTTTTTTCTGGTTGGTTGTCCAAGTACATTGTAAGTGAACCACTCGATGTTGTGTCCATAGGTCGTTGAGTGATGTTATTGAAACAATAATACTTAGAATCAGCAAATTCGCTTGGGGGAATAGATATTCCAGATTTTTACTAGTGCGTGCTTTATATAGTTGAATGAAGTTGGCATGAACATGTATTCAGTTATATCAGGTTTTGATACTCGCATGTATTTATTGACTCCACCGCTAATGGCTGCTAAATGAGAAACCCCCATTGGACAAGTAAAGAAGAGTTATACATGTACATGTGTTCAAGTTTTTTCGCATCCTACATGAAATGTTCTCAAAACCAGCCGATCTGTTTGAGATTGTCATCATAGAAATAATAAGGGATAAATACTGGTATATCCTTAAAGTTTACATTCAAAAGCAGTTTTGTTCTCTAAGTTTTATTTTAAACAGTTTTGTCCTTAAAGTTTTAACAGCAAAACAGTTTTGTCATTTTTAACTACTTTGAAAGCATATTTCGTTAGTAAAAGAATATTCTATTAAGAAAATGTTTGAAGTATGTTTTTAGTGTTTTCTTTTAAAATTGACGGAGCATAGTAAGCTTAAGTTTATGAATTTGTTTATCTAGCACACTGTCAATATAAAACTCATTATCTTACTTGAAGGTAAACAACTATTTTTCATTATCATTAACAAACTTAATAGCTACACAGCTTGATTTATTAGCTTATGTTAAGATTTCTTACAAAGAATTACAATATGAAAAAAAAGAAAACTAAGAAGATTGAAAAAGTATAGAGATAATCTTCCTGGAGAAACAGAAAACTACTGGGTTATTATCCTAAAAGTTTAGCACATAATCAAACGTACTGAAAAACAGATTGAAGTTCTACAGGAAGTGTAACTACGATCAGAGTCCTCTGAACGTTCTGAGCCTCGGTTAAATCCGCCATAGCTGGTATGAGAGCCTGCTTGGCTCAAAAGCAGATTATCAAGGCTTATGTCACAGAGTTGGCTTCTCTTGACTAACAAAAGAGAATCCAAATTAAAAAGTTACCAGTCATTTTGTATTACAAAATGTACTGATAAGTGGCCAAAGTGCTTTCATTCAAGACATATTCAAGAAGATCAATACTTGATAGAGTACATCTGTAGAGTATTAAACACACTCTACGACGATCTTGTCTACCTCCAAAGAGAAGTTGGGGTTGAAGAGCTTGATCCTTCCAGACCAAGCCTAATTGAATACTTCCTCAGACAAGGTTGCAATACAACGTGAGAGATTCATCTCATGTTCAAGCAATTTGAAGATATAAGTTCTACACTTGGCAAAATTGAAGTCAAACTTGATTATCTCAAAGAAAACAAAATCTATTGGATATTGAAAAGAAGCTAGTTCACGCCGAGCATCTCGCCGACAACATTCGTCAGTAAGCAATTGAGATAAAATCTTCTCAAGAATCGTTGAAAAACTTTTAGAAACTCTGATCACCCGATTAGGATGAATCACAGAGTGAACTAAAAGTAAAACATGAAGATAATAAAACTCTAAGTTTTTTCCTTCCTACAGAAACAGTGCATGATAATGTCAAAGCAATAATTCATCAATAGAATTATAAGATCGCTTATCTTCAAGTTATAAGTATTGATCTCGAAAACCAATTTCAGGTGTTAAACATTAGGATAGAAGAGTGCAAACAACCATAGAAAAAATGAAGATACAAGAAGGAAAAGGGATCAATGAAGAACAACTAGCTCAAAACGAAGCTAGTAAAATAATCACACCTCCTTTACCAAAAGAAGAAAGTGAGTTGAAGTTTAGTGAACCTAAACTCCTTACATGGTCCTCGTCCAAATTTACATCTTCAACCAAAAGAAATGTAAAAATGCTGAGTAGAATACTCAGTAAAAGAAATACTATGCCTGTACAGTTAATCAACGCTCAAGAATTTAAGTATAATGAAATTGAATCTAGTATCCGAGAAGCATCGGTTTCCAGATTCAAACTCAATGAGATCTAAAGGAGAGGATCTTTCCTCGTGGATTCTCACAAATTCAAGATTCTTGAACTGACAGTTCCTGCCACAGGAGGAGAAACCGACATCAGGTTAATCACTCCAAAAGAAGTAAGTGAAGCATCTCAGAAGAAATATTCCTACTTGCATATTGGAGCAGTTTAAGTAAGAATAAAGCTTTTAGCCAGAGATGGTATATACGGTTCTGTTCTATGTTTTTTACAAGATGATAGAATAACAGACTTTAAGAAAAGTTTGTTAGGAACAGTAGAAGCTTCTTTGTGCAACGAAGTTACATATTTCAATGTTTTCCCAAACTTCACCACACATCTCATAGATGCAACACACTGTCTAATATTGCGAATCAAGACAGATGAAATTTCCATTAAGAAATGGATGATGGAGCTTGCGATAGATTATTGTATCTATTATAAGCTAATGAACTTGAATGTAACCCCAAACACCAGATTTATCAATAGTCCCGGAATTACAACGTTAATCCTCACCAATCCAAGAAATCATACTGAACAAAAGCATATCACAAAATGACATGAAGTAACATTCTCAAGAGAATGGAATCTGACACCTCCAGCTAGACAGGTAGAAAATACCAATGCTTCTATATATGAAGATATGAGAGGAAAAATAAGCTTACAATTTTATAGGCATTCATTCGGTAGCTATGAGGAAGCTAGTACCTTTGGAACCAAGCCAACTTCTTGTCTTGAAGAATCTTTCGAGAAAGAAGATGCTAAAAGACCTATGATGATGCTAAAGTCAGAATAACTGAAGAGCTTGTATGAACAAGCGAAAATTTATGAATCTACAGAGGAGCTTGAAAAGATCATGGAAAAGATTTTACAGGTTCAATTAAGAAAGAACAAAAAAGGAAGATTCTTCCTTATCAAGCAGCTAAAGAAGAACCAGGCGAATCTTCAACAATGGAAACTGAAAATATTCCCCAAAAAAGCACTGTAGTTCAAAACATCATGAACTACCCTACTAAGATCATCCGAGAAAATAAGATTAAACTTCCTAAGGGACAGACTCCTACAGGGAAACCAAGAGAACGAAGTTCTCAAAAGTACATCCCTACAGAACCCAAATGGGGCCAGTCAATATCTGAAAAAGGAGTTTATATTGATCTCGATAGGGTATGAGACAAGATAAAGACAATAGACAATAGGGTAGCTAGCTTAAGGCTAACTCAGGCTTTAGTGTTGTCTAAATATGCCTACGAGGAAGCTCATGCATATTATGAGTCCACCTTAATTGGCATAGTCCAGAAGTGATATAAGTTTTTCAAGCGAGCTCTCAATGGCCTGACTAGGCAACCAAATTGGCTCAAACCAATAATCCTCTAGATTTTGCTTGTCCTATCTATGCACAATTGTGTGGAGACGTTACTGGACATAGTGAGCAGTCTAAAGAAAGAGCTAAGGAAAATATTCAAAAGTTGAGCATTTACAACATGAGATACTTTGAAGAGTACACTAATGAGTTCCAAAATTACTATTGTACCATTAGAGACCTAGATAATCAAGATCTGGTCAGAACCTATTACATGAAGTTACTAGAACCATGGAACGATGCAGTAGCACAATCTTTAGAAGAAAATCCTTTACCGTTTTTTACAGTATGAGGAATTGCTGAAAGAGTTAGGGATCTCCTGAGAAAGCAATGTGTTGAAAACAGAAATCCAAAACTGCAAAGAAACAACTCAGAGGAGTGGAAAATATGTGTCCTAAGATATTGGAGACACCAACGCAGTGGGGATGTCACATTGAGAAAAAAATGCAAGAAAAGGCTCTCCAGCAACAAGCAGAGAAATTTTTTTGCTTCTAATAAGAAGTCTAAATTCAGAAAAAGTTCATTCAAAAAGAGCTCTACGGGGAAAGATCTCCTTCTAGGAAGAGATTTTTTAAAAGAAAAAGATCCAATTCTTTGAATTCCTTTCGAGAAGGGGAAAAGGGCAGATGTTGGCTTTGCAAAGCCAAAGGACATTATGCAAACGAATGTCCTAAAAAGGACAAGAGATCTGCGAAGGTTCTAATTGAAGAATATGATGAAGCAATAGTATATGCAAACCTGAAAGGTTTTGAGATAGCCTATTCTAATGAAGAGAATGATTCAATATATTCTCTTAAGTTCCCATAAGAAAGTGAAATAGAATACACTTTAGAAAGTTTTGAAGAAGAAGAAGAAGAAGACAGATCTCATCCTATGTTTGTCCTAAAGGTCCTAAATTGGAAGGAAGAAACTACTGATATTATCAGTAACTTCCACCCCAATCCAGGAAGATTTACATGTGATTACTGCAATTGCGATGATAGTAATTCATTTCTCATGTACTGTAATAGTACAGGTGAAATTTATCATCGAGAATGCTTCATTGTAGAATTACGAAGAAAAAACAAAGACATTGAAGCTGACATCATGGTAGAACAAAAATATAAAGAGTTCTACGAAGCTAAGGAACTACATGGACAAAACTTGGAAGAAGATTTGAAGAAAATGAAGTTAGTAACTTCATTAAGCCAGAACAAAGAATTAAAGGAGTCCTTTGATTCCGTCAATATTTCGGTAATAAGGCAGGAAGATGACTTTATCACAGAACCTGTTATATAACAGGTTAAATCTTTTGATCCCATCATTGAGCCAGATAAAAGAGAATTCAATCATTTCATTGAATTGCCTGGAAAAACTGCAAAAGATAAAGAACAAGTAAAGCAGGTTCAGACAAGCAGATTCAGCAATTACATCACTATAGGATTGAAATTTCCCAAATATAGGAAGTACCATCTACATGCCTTTGTAGATAATGGGTCAGGGTATACTATTGCCAAAAGATATGCCAGGGTATACTCCTGGGAAAAGGCTTCAAGATCAGTTACTGGAATAGCCATGAGAGAAAATAAAATAATCATAGATACTATAGCTCGTGATATTAAAGATTCCTTAGGAGGGGAAACTTTTATCATAAAAATCATCTGCCAATGTGAAAGTCAAGGAGCAGATATATTAATTGGAAATGACTTTCTTCTTCAGCAGACGATAGTTCAAAATCCACAAATGATTGGTTTTGAAAAGAATAACAAATTCTTTTAGAAATCTCGACTTACAAACACCGTGAATATTACCAGTCTAGGATTTACAGACCAATATCAGAGATTGTCTAGGATTTATAAGCCAGTTTTAGAACCAGTTTTGCTGCTAAAAGACCATTTGAAGGGTCACAGTGAAATATTGGTAATCGAAGGGTTGAATTCAGAAAACTCAGAGTCTGATGCAGACCTAGTAAAGCAAGAAAGTTCAGACAGAGAAGAAGAATTTATCAGAGAGCATAACCTAAAGGTGTATGCTAACAAAATCGAGCAGAAGAGAGTGCTAACTATTGCAGAAATAGAAAACTTGTTGAAACCAGTAATCAGTGAATATCCTGAGTTGTACTAGGAAAGCGATCCAGTATACTATCAGCTCAAAACGCATGATGCAAATACTATTTTCCATGTTAAAGCAATCCCTCATTATAGTGAAGGTGACAGAAAATATATGGAAAGTCAAATTCAAGAGTTGCTCGAAAAGAAGTTGATCAGAAATTCCAATAGTTCTCATCACGCTCCAGCCTTTTTGGTAAGAAATCATGCAGAGCAAGTAAGAGGAAAGGCTAGAATGGTAATTGACTACAGAGATGTAAATAAAAAGACGGTCAAAGACGGTTACCAAATAGCTAAGGTAAAAGTGATTATCAATCGACTTAAAGGAGCCAAGATCTTCTCTAAATTTGATGCAAAATCATGATTCTGGCAAGTCAAGATGCATCCAGACTTCATTGTTTTGACAACATTTGGAACACCTCAAGGACACTATGAATGACTGGTTATGCCATTTGGCCTCAAACTGGTCCTGTCTGTTTTCTAAAGGAAAATGGATAATATTTTCAAACATTACTCAGATTTTTGTATAGTTTATATAGATGACATTCTTGTATTCTCGCGAACTATGAACGAACATCTGAAGCATCTTGAACAAGTATGCAGGTTGATTGTCCAGAAAGGAATCATCATTGGGCAGAAGAAGATTCACCTCATATAGGAGCAATTGATTTCTTAGGCATTCATGTTAAAGATAGAGAGATTTGTCTTCAAGATCATATTTTCAAAAAAAATCAGTCAGTTCTCAGATCATATTACTGATGCAAAATCCTTGCAGAGGTTTTTAGAAGTTGTTAACTTTGCAAGAGACTATCCTTCAAATTAGTGGTCTTACTGCTCTACTTTCTCTAAAAACAAGCTCCAAAATGAAATGGTCATTCTCAGTAGATGACAGTAATACTGTCAGAAAGATCAAAGAGCTAACCAAGAACCTGCATCCTTTACAGTTACCTGAAGAAGGAGATTCGATCATTTTACAGACTGATGCAAATGATTATTACTAGGCAGGAGTTGTCTTGGCTATTGCCCCAGATACAAATCATGAAAAGATTTGTAAATTCCTCTCAAAAAAGTTTAATACATCAGAGTTAAACTATTCTGCTGGGGACAAAGAAGTTCTTGCTCTTATTAACAGTATAAAGAGGGCTGAGGCCTTTTTAAGGAACAAATTTGTAGTTAGAACTGATAACAAAAGAGTAAAAAGCTTTAAAAACTACAAATTAACTGATGCTATTGATAGGGGAAGAGTGCTGAGATGACATATGTTTTTATCTTAGTATGAATATGATGTTGAAATGGTTGCAGGTAACAAGAATTCCTACCAGACGCCCTTACAAGAGAAATGACAATGTTTCAAAGAGATGACAAGGATGAGGGACACAACCCAAGAAATAGAAGACCAAAATCAAAGGAGAAAAATCTTTGGGAAAGATACAGGAGTGGTGATAAGACTGTAGGTCCTCTCCATGATGGACCAGGTTATCAATTCATCGTATCTTATAGGGCAGCTGAAACAAGTCAAGCATTAGGTCATGACTGGTTAAGACTAGCTAATTGGGATAAAAGCTCATAATTCTCCTTGCAAGATGAAAGTCAGTCCAAAAAATCTGGTGAAGAAGAAAAGCTCGCTCATGAGTATTTGTTGTATCCAAAAGATACAACCTCAACTGACCGGTCTCAAGGTAAAAGACCGGCTAGCCCGACAGACGGTAAAGGCATATCAAGTCCGTTAATGGCTGCTGCTTTGCCAAAAAGTAGAATAGCCCATTTTAGGGGAAACAGATCACATGTGGTTATAGGAAAGAAAACCGTTCATGGTCAATCTTTAAAGATTTTTAAAGAACCAGTTTTCCAGACAAAAAGGTTGTTAACGTTCAAGCAAAAGATTTTTATAGACAACATTCTTTATGCATTTCATGAAGAAAATGAAGATCATCTGCTTGGAAACCTTGAAGCACTTACAGAAGAATTGCATGGAATCCATGCAAAAGAGAAGGAAAAGTCTAAGGTAGTATACCTAGAAAATCTAGAAAGGGCTAAGATCCCTATGACAACAATGAAACGGTCCGAATGGTTCAAATTCCATGAGCATCTGAGAAAAGGACAGACGCTTCCACTAACTTTGTCTGTTGTTCCTGGCCCATATTATGTGAGATATTTGGTTAATGCCCAACCTGAACACCCTCAAAAACAAAAATTGTGGCTAATGAAGAATGGTTTTGTTCATAATCTTTGGACAAAATCTAATGAAGACTTAGAGGGATTCCCTGAATTGATAGTTCAAGCTGTAAAGAACATTAGGCCAGACGGATGTATCTTGAGATTAAAGTTCATATCAACTCCAACGGAATGGATAATGCTGAAAGAACAAATAAATTATATATCTCCTTATCATTATGTCAAGATAATTTGAGGTCCGATTAAAGGAGCGAGAATGAGCAGAAATGACAGTCATAATCACAGCATTCCATGGATGAATGCCATGATAATCGTGTGTATCAAAAACATGGTGAGAAGAATGGCAGTCCTAATGTCAGGACCCACCCCGAGTTAAATCCCTTTAACCCGAAGTAAATCCTGCGGGGACCACCTCAAGGAAACTTCTTACCGAAACCCCCTTGAAATGGCCAACCCTTCCTACCTACCAACTCAGCACTTCCATGAGTATCTAACAACAATCCCTAACTCATGAAGGCATCCTGCTCCCTAACCTACTTACTTAGCTAAACTGGGTTAGTCAGAGCAGTCTACTAAGATGATTACCCTAAAGAATTTCAAGCGGCAACGGATTGATCGACTATGCCTCGACTCATGTACGCGCACGACCTCCGCTCGAGAACCCTGCACCACTGGGCATTTAAAAACGAAGGGCCCAGGGGAGAAACATTGAAAAACTGTCAGGGTGAGTGGACAAAAATAAATATAAAAGCTCTAATTCCTTTAATGCTCTCCCTCTACGTTTTTCTAAGCAAATCCGCATGCAGGTAAAACATAAACAATGCCTTGGCTCAAATATAAACAATTATGTGGGGTGTTAACCTCATCCACGAGAAAACCCGACCTGCTCTATTCGGGAAGGTCTAATGACCCGCTCTACCGAAGAGGGTCCCTGACCTGCTCTATCCGGGAAGGTCAAATGACCAGCTCTACCGGAGAAGGTCCCTGACCTGCTCTACCCAGAAGATGGTACCCGCTCTAACTGGAGAGGGTCCATGCTAGCAAACAATCCTTATATCCTTTTCCCTTTTTCAAAATCCCTTTAAAACCTGTAAAACCTGTAAGACCTCGTAAAACCTCGTGGAAACAATAAATCGAAAACCCCATTTAAAATCCGTGAGCCACATTTCTCCTTTTAAAAACATCCCCTCCATATTCCCAAAACGGTGATAATCAATAAAACCATACCCCGGGAAAAATCCTTTAAAATCACGGGATGGGTTTGAACCTCTTTCCCGGTTTGTTGCCTTTAAAATCCTTAAATCCCCTTTTTTCCCAAATCACCGTAAAACATATAAATAGAGGAAATCATATATATGCAGGAGAAACCAATCAAAGTATAAAGCATGCAATTTAATTTAAATCAAAGGTCCACTCACAGTACTATTGCGACCTTCTTTCCGCTCGGAAAGCTCCTCGAGCGAAACCCTCGAACTAACTACGCAGCCGAGCCCGTCTCACGTCCAAGCAGAGACTGTACAAACAAACCAATATATTAGCCATTCACAGTTGACTTGGTCTTTTCCTAGTTGGACCAGGAATTCCTATTTGACCACGTGTTGACCAATTTTCTTTTTATGGCACTTTAACCTTTTTGACTTTCTTTCCCGGTTATCGACTCTTAACTCAATTTATCGGAAGTCCGACTCAGCTTCCGAACTTTCCTTTATTACTTTAACTTGACGCTAGGGTGTCACGTATTACACAATATAATTAACCTCGAGTCGATTTACTGATTTAACATTTTCTCAGAGATTCCGGTTATCAATTCCCGATAACAATTTAACACTTTAACCAATTAACCAAAAAGTGTCACCTTCAATGAACTTCAATTCTTTAACCATTTTTCTGAAAAAAAGTAACTTTCCCAAGATGGAAACTTTCCCTTAATGGAAACTTTCCCAAAATGGAAGGTTCCCAAATTACGGTTAGTTTCCGTTTCTTCACGTTTCCTTACGTAAATTCCGACTTACAACACTTTAATTCTAATAAACGGAACCAACACATTTAAAAGGATCGAAGACTACCTCGGCATTTCAGCCGGATTTACTGCCGTCGGAATCGTTACCAGATTCCGGCATCTTTGCCGGAATTTTTGCCATAACTTCCCCGTTTCCTCCGGTTCACCAAGTTACGACAACATGTGAACAACAACAACAAAACAACACAACAGATCAACATCTCTACAGCAATTTCAAAAACACAACCAACTACACAGTAACACTGAAATGGGATTCTCACCTCCAACCCAGAATCAACACCTTCCCCGCCAAAATCCTCACCGGCAGAGCCTCCGACTCGGCCTGCCACCACCAGGTGCTCCCAACACCACCTCCCGGTCTCCCAGCAGCTCTGCCTCGTCCAAACAGAGCTACTGCCCACTCCTCCATAGTAACCTAGCAGCAGTTGCTGCTGTAACCCTCTAACACCCTAGCGGCTTCACCGGAGCTCTAAAAGATCGCCTGAAGCCCAAGAACTCCTCGCCGGAGTCAAAAGCTCAAAACCCAGAAAAGAAACCCGAAACAGCAAGAACAGTGAGAATAGGACTTTTTGATTAAGGCTCGAATCGAATGATCAGAAGCATAGAAAAGGAAGAGGAAGAGAAGAGAAGAAGAGAGGAACACGAAGACACCTACCACGCGCCAAATCGTCGCCTGAACGGCGAGTTCTCGCCGGAAAACAGTCGAGCCTTCCCCTAGCTCGATCTCCGGCTGTGGTGGATGTATGGTGGTTGTGGAGGCTAGGCTAGGTAGAGGAAGAGAAGAGGGAGAGAATGGGGGTGGTCCGCCGGCCTATGGTGGCCGGAGTCGCCGGCACCGGCGGAACACAGTGGAGCGGAGGGAGAGGGCTCGGGGGAGACGTTGACCCGATTTTTGGTTTTTGACCAAGTCAACTCAACTACCTCCTTTTTATACTTGAATGGACGGTCCAGATCAATTCTCCAAAGGATCTGACGGTCCAGATTTAAAGAAGGTAAAAAGTGAAAAGGTTAAATGGTAATTCTCCTTTTTATCGGATGGATAATTAAAAGTTACCATAAACTTCAGAAATTCACAGAAATTAGCCGGAAGCTCCGAAAAATATTCCGAAAATACCGGGAGACTCGTGTCGACACGTACTACCACATCGAGTCATCAATTCAGGTATTTGGAGTACTTTTAAAAACTCGAAAATTAACTCGAGCGATAACTTATCGAATTACCGATCGCAATTAAAAGTCCTCGGTAACTCGTGAATCTCTGTGAAAGGTAACTTTTATTAACTTCAAAAGATTCGGGGTGTGACACCTAATCAGAGCATTCCATGGATGAAGGCCATGACAATCATGTGTATCAAAAACATGGTGAGAAGAGATTATGAGTCAAGCCTTCTGGCAAGTGGAGAAAAGATAATGGTTTCCTGCTATAATCATTCTCCAGCTGTGAATTGTGGCTTTTTCTCAGCCATTATGAGGAATGAAATAGACTGCACCCTAGCTACTACAGAATGGCTTGAAAAAGTGGAGAAGAAAAAAGAATATAGGATTTCTTATCCCTTTTACGGCCGACACATGAAAACAAATAACTAGTAAAGCGTGATTCCTCCTGTCTCCCACTTTTTCTTAGCTGTGTTTAATTCAGGTTTGGAGTCCGTAAGCTAGATAAGGAGCTTCAACCTTCTGAGATAACGCATCGAAAAAACTTAGAACAAAAGTTAAAAACACTCTCCACCTTCCTCTCGAAGTCAGAAAGCCAGAGAAATAGTGTGTGTAAACAGTATCTCTAGTATAGTGTGAGTGTGAGTGTGAGTACTATGTAAAGATTTCAGTCTATAATCATTCAGTTCAATGTGCTTTTATTACAAGTAAGTATCTTGTGCTTGTAATTATAATTATGAGTAGCTAAACAACTTATAGCTGTTTACCCAAGAGCTAGGCTCTGGGTTATGTATTTGTAGTTATGTTAAATAATTCTATCTTGTGCCCATAAATCTGTCACAAAAATATTTTTGTTTGAATTATTCTAATTTCAGTTGCTAGTTTCAATTTTGTATTTGTCATATTTTTGCTTACTAAAATTTATAAATCTTCCAACTTAAGACAACATTGATTACGTCAGCATAGTAACCATTTAGACAGAATGTCGTTATGTGAAGTTTTGACATGTTAAAAGCTAGTTTTTGAGTTGGTAGGTGATTAGGTTTTAGTTTGTATTTTATCCTAAATACAAGAGCTTGATATTAAAAAACCATATTCAGTTAGTTTTAACGAAACTTTTAACGGATTAGATAAAATTGTCGAATTTTGAAAGTTTGAGGGTATACCTATTTAATTTGAAAGAAAGAGGATACAACTGTTTTTTGGGTTAAATTTTAAGGGTATACAAGTGTTTAACTCAAATAAAAATCTTAAGGTATAGAGTAATGGAGTGAACAGCTTCCGCTTTAATGTTTTGAATTAATTGATCATATTTTCATTTTCATATCTAGTTATCAAAACTTATATTTTCATACCTTAATTTTCATTCTGTTAGCATTTTGATATCTTAACCATTAACACCGTTAAAATTTAAGGGCATTTTTATCATTTCATCAAATGTATCATTTTTCACATTTATTTTAACAAAATAATTTATTTTTTGAGGTTATCAAATAGAAATAGAACAATTTGCTTTAGCAAAAATATTCTAAAAAAATCAAAATTAAATATTTATTTTTGCAACAATAATGATAAAAGTTAGTAGAACTCATGTATGTATGTATGTATGTATGTATGAAAATTAATATGGATGCTTATAAAAAACTTAAAGTTTAAGAAAATATCAAGGATAATTTAGTCCATAATCCATTGATTTATGTGAAAAAATTGTGTTCTCGAGTATATTTGAACATTAACAATGAAAAATATTTAATTTTAATAAAAAATTAACGTAATATTTTCATATCTATCTAATATTTTATATTTAATCTATTTTTGATCAAATATACCAATTTTATATAAAATTTGATAAAATTATGATGGATATTCAATTTTGTCAATATATCGATCAATTTTTTTCGAATCACCTATTTTTCTATGATTGTCGATATTTTAGTCCTTGATTGTGATTGGTTATTTTTATTGGCTTGTAATTTATCTAATTATAATTAACAAGAAAATCAAATACATTCTGCCTAATGCAAAAGAATCGGTAAAAAACTATGAATACTAGAAACAGAGACACAAACCCGCCCAGAAAGGTGGAACACCATGCACAAAGTAAAATATATAAGATTACTCCGGCACTCCGGATGTAAACCTCAGGACCATAATTGCGCTTCAGAACCTCTGGAGCCATGTAGTACGCACTTCCAACTATCTCATTGAATTGCTCACCTGCATATTGCAACCTTTATATTTGGGTTTACGTAGAAGTATAACTGCAGTTTAGTTTCTGCGCTTCAGTAAATGTTTGATCCACTCACATTACTCATTTGCCCTTCTTATTTTATCCAATTTCTGTATATATATATATATCATGGGCATTGTAGGTATTAACCAAGAGGCAGTTCTATAAGACAAATTGTCTTAATTAGTATAGATGAATTCATTTGATTTTTCTTAACATCTAACTCCAAAAATATATGGGTGTGTCTATTGCCATGTCAGGACTCACCCTGAGTTAAACCTCTTTAACCCGAAGTAAATCCTGCGGTGACCACCTCAAGGGAACTTCTTACTGAAATCCCCTTGAAATTGACAACCCTTCCTACAAACAAATTCAACACTTCTATGAATAATTTAAATCAACATCTAACTCCTGGAGTCATCCTGCTCTCCAAGTCACAGCTACGCTTCAACAACCTATTCAACTATCTAAGTTGGGGTAATCAGAGCAAACTACAAGGAAGTGATACCTTAATAATCTTGTGGCGACAACGGATTAATTGATTATGCCTCGACTTCTGTACGCTTGACTTGCTCTCAGGAACCCTGCAACACTGGGCATTTGAAAACGAAATGCATAGACAAGAAACATTTAAATACATTAGCATAAGTGGACAAAAATTGAATATGAAAAGATAAATTTCTTTTAATGCTCTCCTTTGATTTTCCGAAAATCCACATGCACGCAACCCATAGAAAACGAGTAAATAAAATAATATAACACTTCCCTTGGCTCAAATCTAGAATTAAAAAGTGAGGAATTAGTTTCAACATGACCACGAGAAAAACAACTAACCAGCTCTAATCCACGAGAGGGTCTATTGACCAGCTCTATCGGGAGAGGGTTCCTCGATCTGCTCTATTTAGAAGGGTCCTTCTGACTAGCTATCACCGAAGAAGGTCCTAACCAGCTCTATCCGGGAGGGTCATTCTGACCGGTCACCACCGAAGAGGGTCTGACCAGCTACAATCCAGAGAGGGTATCATCTCCATCAGGAGATGGTCCATGCTAGCAAGCAATATATATATATATATATAGACACACACACACATGAAAATCCTTAAAATCTTATTGGTGAATTAAATCAAAATCCAAGTCAAAACACCCATGACATTTCTCTAAATATTTGGATTTAAAACATTTCCAGGCATCCGTAATCGGTTCCCTGATTTTACTTTAAATCAATAAAATCCAAAAGCCAAGTTTCTCCCATTTTAAAATACCATCCCCCTCCATAACCCAAAATGGTGATAACTATTAAAAACCATATTTCTGGAAAATTATTTAAAACTCAAGGGAAATGTATGAACCTCTTTCCTGGCTCACTTACTTTTGAAAAATATTAAATTCCCAAAGATTCCCAAAATCACCATAAAAACTCAAAATGGAGGAAATTCTCATAAATAAAAGAGAAATTCAATAAAACCTCGTTGCATGCAATGTATTTAAATAAAAGTCCACTCAAAGACATAGACCTTAGCCTGACGAAAATCTGAATTCGGTTCAAGCGATGTCTCCACAACACGAGCATCTTCACGTCCTGTTGTATAATTAATATTAATTTTTTGGACGCTAGAGTAATAATTAAATAATACAGGCGTACATATTTGTGAGCGTACAACTTGCTCATCCTCTCTATACTTATCAAATTGTCAACCAAAAATCTCCGATCTTCCTCAATAACCTAGAAAGTCTTAAAATATTTCTTAAACCTTAACCGACAATAATCGATGGCTGGAAAAATATTTTATTATCCGCCAATATTATTAAACTTTGAAAATTCCACAACCTAATCAAAACCCCTCCGAAAATTATAATCTTCATACCAATAAATTACTCTTATTTAATGCTATTTTTCAGTAAAAAAATCTACCCGAAAAGTGGCAGCTCCGTCACCAGCTCCGCCGGCAGGAATTCCGGCCAAAATTCTGACCACCTCCAATCGTCACCAAATTTTAACAACAGCTTCGTCCCCTCATTTTGAACAACTTTCTAGTTTAACTCGAAGGCCAATTCAGCATCTAAGCTGCCCAATAACGTGATGAACAGTGGTACCCAAAATTTTTAAACATAAACACTTAAAATCCTAAATTCTCTATACACATCGAATCTAGCTACCAAATTCTCCATACTCATCAAGCCCAACAAAACCATATAAAGAACTCACCAAGAGGTGACTTGAGGAGGGAGAAAATCCAGCAAAACAGAAACTGTGCAGTCACCACTTTGTGGCCTGATTTCTCTCAAACGACGGCGAGTTGGCTCCGGAAAACTGTCTAGACTTCACTACCAGGATAAGCATCTTAGCCGACGAAAATTTTTAGTCGGCCTGTTCACCATATTCGTCGGCTAAGAAGTCGTCGGCCATAATTCGTCGGTTAAAGTTATAGCCGACGAAATAAAATCCGTCGTCGGCTATAATCCAACACTTAGCTGACGACATAATATAAAAAATTCGTCGGCTATAGTCAGACTTTAGCCGACGAAATATCAATATTTCGTTGGTTTATACGTATGACTTTGGCCGACGAAATATTAATATTTCGTCGGCTAAAGTATTTTTAAAAATTAAAAATGAAATAGAGAAAAGCCGACGAAATATAGTTCATTCGTCGGCTAAAGTATTTTAAAAATTAAAAATTAAATAGAGAAAAGCCGACGAAATTTACCATATTTCGTCGGCTATGACACTTATAGCCGACGAAATATGGTATATTTCGTCGGCTAAAGGTTGTTGGAAAAAAAAAACTAGTATAGCCGACGAAATATGGTACATTTCGTCGGCTATAGTACTTTTTATACTACAAACCCAAACAAAATTTATAAATTACCATCCAAGCAAGCTGCAAATTACAGAAACAATTTCATAACCAACAACAACACACCATCAAAAGTAACATAAACATTTTGCAATAAATTTTCAATTGATAAATTGTTAATAAACCTAAAAAGTAAATAAATAATTGTTCATAAACCTAAAAAACTAAATAAAGAATTGTTCATAAACCTAAAAAACTAAATGAAGTCGATATCGTCTAAATCAATATCTGCGCCAGGATGAGGTTGCTGGGGAGGTTGCGGCGGTTGAGGTAAGGGAATAGGCGTGGGCATGGGCGGAAGCGGAAGTCCCTGAAGCTATGCAGCTGAAAAATCTTGCATGTACTAGAACATCTGCTGCTGCTGTGCCTGCTGGGTGGCATATACAGCTGCATTATACTCCTGTAAAGCGGCAGTATATGCTGTCTGGGCGGCCTCTCTCGCGGCAGTATATGCTGCCTGGGCGGCGTGCTATTCCCGTAACATCTGAACTTCCGCCTCAAGCTGAGTCGTTCTGCTGCTGGTCGAGGCTCCTTTTTTCTGAAACCCGGGAGTGGTCTTTAGTATCCCCTCGCCCTTCTTTCCTAGACCCCGACAGTAGAAGTTATTTCCTCGTGGTGGGAATGCTGTGCCCATGATCCTGGCCCCAACGCTGAGATCCGAAGTGTCGATCCGGGACATGGCTTCGGACATGTCTTCCTCTTGCGTGTCAGGCCATGTCTCCCTGACTATAGCAGCCATCACCTCCTCACTAGCCTGCCTCACCCTCGCCTAATTTGATAGGAAAAAAAATTAATTAACATTTTAAAATATATATATATATATATATATAAATATAATTTACTAAATTTTAAAACGTAAAATGACTTACAATATCCTCCTGGGCGTCAGGATATGCCTTCTCGTACGTATAGACGTACCGGTTGACCTCTGGATGTTCCCTGGCCGCCTCCTCCATCAACGATGCGAACGGTCTAGAACCGGCATGATGGTTCCTCATGTTGCGTTGCCGGTTTTGAGCATTCACCCGGGAAACGGCCTACAAAAGAATCAAATTAGTAAAATATTTTAAAACGTATTAAATATAATTCAATATAATAAATAATTATTTTTAATTACCTGTTTATGTGGGTTGTTGAATTCCGATATCAGAAGCCAACGCCACTCGTACTCTTTGAACTGGAACTCAAGGGAGGTGCCAGAACGTTCGTTCCCATGCGTAGTCCAGTGGATCCGTAACTCGTTCTTCCACTCCTTGTACCTGTAATACGCCTTAAAAAATATAAATATTATTAATTATACATAATTTTCTTTTGTCCTTAACTTTACAACGTACCTTCCCCCGTACACAACGTCCGCCCAGGTGTTCCTCAGGTACTGGGGAAAGTCAAACCACACCTGCATTTAAATATTTATTAGTTTAGACGTTCATAAATCTACAATGTAATAAATAATGTTAAATATGAATTTTGTTATACTTACTGACATGGCGTTGTGGACCATGTCCTTAACCTCCTGTGAGACCTCGCCCCAGTCTGACCACAACTTAGGGACTCTATCCCTAATAAGCGCTCCCACGTGGCCAGAGTACATCCTCGTCTTGCCGCCCGATACTACGTTCTCATCCCCGTCAGTATCAATGACGATCCTTCCCGAGGTACTCACTGTCTTCTCGAGAGCTTTCCCCGTGACCGGACCTCTCTTTTTCCTTGTCGGCTTGGCTCCGACGGTGCCTATCATAAATTGATGATTAGTAAATTAATTTTATTATAACATTATAACATAACAAATTACTTATATAATCATTACCTGAGGGCGTTGGGGCGGATGCGACGGACTCCGACTCTGTCGCCGACGATGATACCCTCGCAGAAATTAACTCTGTAGCAAACGGCACGAACAGATACACCGCTGATGGGGTCACCTGCAGGGGTAGTGGATAAATCGGCGCCCCTGAGTCATCGACTGCAGGTATTGCCGGTATCAAGCGCGGAAGGTAGAGAAGAGGCGGCGGCATCTGTACCCCGGAAGACCCACCCTCCGATGCAGTAGGGCCCGGTGCCGGTGCCCTATGTATCTCAGGCATACGTGGTGCAGACACCTCCGCCTGAGTCGGAGGCCACAGCTGCCTCGAGGAGTGAGGGACGCTGGGCTGCCTGGAGGAGCGAGGTACGCTAGGCTGCCTGGAGGAGCGAGGGGCGTCCGGCTGGCCGGAGGAGCGAGGGGCGCTAGGCTGCCTGGAGGCGGGAGGGGCATCTGGCTGTCTGGAGGAATGTGTCGGCTCCAGAAGAGACGCCCGTCGGGCCGTCATTGGGCCCTAAAACGAACCCCAAGGGTTGCTAGACGTTCCCTCAGACGATTCACCTCTTTGGCCCTTCGAACTCTTCGATTTACTAAATAATCCTTTCATCCTAAATAATATAATTAATATTTTGTTAAATGTATAAAATTATAAAAAATGAACAACATTATCAAAAATTTATTTTTATATACCAATTAATATTGTAATATACCCAAATATATTAAATATACCATTCAATATTTTAATATACCCAGCCATATTAAAAATTTCCAATTTACTTAATACACCCAATTTCCAAATATATTAAAAATCACCAAATACACCCAAATTCACCCAAATTCACCAAATTAACCCAAATACACTCAAATTCACCCAAATCACTAAATACACCCAAATATACACCCAAATTCAGTAAATACACCCAATATAATTCAACATTATCACAACCACAACAATATCACAACCACAACATTATCACAAACCTTAATTATCATATAATGCAATATATTGAAAAAAAACAAATGAAATTAGTTCTATAATACAATATAAACATGAAATTGCATACCTTATTTGTTTGGGAGATGAGGGAGGCGGAGTGGAGGCCGGAAACCGTCGAAAATGGTGAAAGAAAATCGAGAGGAGGGGAAGAAACCGTCCGGCCGAGAAGGAGAAAGTGGAGAAAATGGGGTTCTGTCGCTGGGTTCGAATTTATAGGAAGAATTATAGCCGACGAAATAAAAAATTCGTCGGCTATAGTCCCACTTTAGCCGACGACAAAACCCTAAATTCGTCGGCTAAAGTCAAACTATAGCCGACAAAATTTTTTAGTAATTTCGTCGGCTATAGTCCCACTTTTACCCGACGAAATTACTACGAATGTTTAGTAATTTCGTCGGCTAAAGTACATTTTATAATTATTTAGTAAGTTCATGCACAATTTATATGTTTTATCTTGTGAAACGAAAAACCGACCGTCAGATATCATCATTATGTTGAAACATGTGTGAGGGTAAAATTTCAGCATCATCGGACACACGTAAGGGCTCGATCCGCACGGTCAATCCCGTTAGTCAAACCCCTAAACACAAACAAACGGTGATTTGGCCACCTAAATTACGTATTCTGTCAGACCTTCAACTACAAATAGTTTCATATCGAGGAGACGCAACTAGCGGTATAAAATTTATAAGAAAAATAACCGTCGGAGATAGGGCGTCCTCTATGGTGAACGAATAGAAAAAATGCAATGACCGCAAGTATTGGCACCGAAACTTATCGGAATTACGTGAAATTTCAACCGTAGACATATTTCATCGTTCCGGTCATATCTTATCTCACGACTTTTTTTTGTTTGAAGCATCTACGTATAGTTTGTTTTTAAAACGAAACATTTACTTAACACTTGGTAAATTAGTTATACAACATTAGTAGGCATATTTTGATTGTGAAAATCCATCTTGTGAAACACAAAACCGACCGTTAGATATCATCATTATGTTGAAACATGTGTGAGGGTAAAATTTCAGCATCATCGGACACACGTAAGGGCTCGATCCGCACGGTCAATCCCGTTAGTCAAACCCCTAAACACAAACAAACGGTGATTTGGCCACCTAAATTACGTATTCTGTCCGGACCTTCAACTACAAATAGTTTCATATCGAGGAGACGCAACTAGCGGTATAAATTATTATTTTATTCATTTAACTTTAGCCGACGAATAATTAGGGTATTCGTCGGCTATACTTTAGGGTTTAGGGGTTAGCCGACGGAAAATTAGGGTATTCGTCGGCTAAGACAGTTTTAGCCGACGAAATACAACATGTTTCGTCGGCTAAGATACTTTTTCCTTAGTAGTTGGTGCGTTGTACTCTTTTTCCTTCGACCAAGGTTTAGTTTTCCCACAAGGTTTTTGTTACTTGGCAAAGTTTTGATGAGGCAACACCGTAAGCACCATACCGGCATGAAGACACGCGAAACAAGGGGGAGTATTCTAGGATATTTGATATATATGTGTCTCTTGGTCCATGCCTTGTATACGAGTTTTATGTAGTAAACCATGTTATAATAGGGTTTTACACATATCCATGTAAGAGGCCCATTGACCCATGTAATAGCCCAAAAGGCCCATGTATTTCCCTATATAATGGAGCTTCATTCTATCAATAAGATAAGGAGAATTTATTGCCTAAATATGATTCTACAACATTATCCAAATACATCGTAGATGATTCATCAAAACATGTTTTATTTTTTTGGTCAAAAAAATATTTTTCATTTAATCTCTCCTTTTGCAATGAAATGAAGTTAACTAACTATTTTTGTTCAAATTTTTTTCTTTTTATCAAGCTTGTGCGAACAGTCAAATAGTAGTTTTAAATTCACACATACATGTGTAATACATTAGGAAGATAAATTAGAATATTAAAAACATAGAAATTATATTTGGAAACTTATAATGTGAAAACATAAGAAAAAATTATAATATTAAAAATCATTTTTGGAAATAATGAAGTTAAAATATTTATTTTTTGAAACTAATAAATTGAAAATATAGAACAAATTAAAATTAGAAACTTATTAATGTTGAAATAAAAATCATGCAATGAATTTTCCATAAATAATCATACTTTTTCATTCTAAGAAATTAATAATTTTCAAGTTTCCAATATCATCAATCAATGTAATTCTTATATGACCTTTTATAAATTATATTTATTCTCTTCAAATTCTAGTTGATTGATGACGTGTTTGATATTTTGAGTTGGGATATAACAAAAGTCTTATGTCTTTTAATTATAAATTGGAAGATAATTTCAAAAATAAATCGACGATGATAAGAAAAATTTGTAACAAAAAATAGAAGAAGCTACATCAAAATAGTTAAAATAAAATAGTAAATATATGAAAAAATTATTATACTACAAAATATTTCTTAGTGTTAGATACTAAAGATATTTTCGATAATTTGGAATGTGTATTAACTATTAAGTATGATACTGGAATTTAAATGTGTTGTATATTAGGTAAAAAGTAGGGATGGGCGTGGTTCGGATCAGTTTGAGGCTCAAACTGCAACTGAACCATTTTTTCGGTTTAATAATATTTCAAACCGCTACTAAACAGTTTTTTTTTTTTTCAGTTTTTGACTAATTCGGTTATACAATTTTTCACTGCGGTGCAGGTTGGTTTCAATGTGAACCGATTTATTTATTTATTTCAATAAATAAGGGATGCCCAAATTTTTGCCTAACAATTTATATAAGGTATGAACAAATTTTGAATGCATTTATAGTCTAAGTCTACAAATATAATCAAAATATCAATTAACTTACAAAAACACCATATTTGATAACTTAATAAATCAACATATATCTACTATCATACAAACACAGTAACTTACATACTACAAATTTGAACATAAATAATTTTTCTATATATTACTTATATATTACAAATCATGATCTATCATGAAAATTTTAAAAAAAATAAGAAAAAAAATTAATTCGGTGCGGTTCAAATTAATTCAGTTAAATTATATTCTCAAACCGCAACCGAACTATTTTTATACAGTTACCGAATCATTTTTTTCAATATAATACGGATCCATCTCATTCCTAATAAAAAATGTGCATAAAGATTAGGTGTGTATAGACCTCAAACGCAAAAACGTCGAGAGGAGTAACTGAAAAAGAATGTGATAATTACAAAAGAGATAGTGTTGACTTTATATATTCAAGTGTTGAGGACCATGGAATAAAATAAAATATAGTGATAGGAATCATAGGATCAATATCATTTGTCAACCGAACCCAGCCCAGCCAGTCTCGGAGGTGCGTCTCTGGGTTTGATCGGAGGTGCGTCTCTTTCTCCACAATCCAATTACAACCCACCTCCAAATTTCTTCTCTACTTTTCAATTTCGCTCTCAATTTTGTGTTTCGTTTTTTTGATTGAATTTTTGAATGGAAGCGAGGTATAGGTTAAATTGTATGGTGGTGGCTTGCTTAACAAAATGAAGTTTGGGGTTTGGTTCAGAGGCCAACCAAACAATGAACAAGAAGCTGAGGCTGGTTTTGATCTCAAATGGGTGGGTGTGGGTAAACCATCATCCACCATCAACCGGCAGTTGAGAAGGCGTGCCCACCGCAACGCGGCTCCTCGTCCTCGTGACTTTTTGCGGTTCCGGCCATATGTTTCCAGGGTTCCATGGCACACTGGTGTAAGGGGGTTCCTTTCTCAGCTGTTTCCCAGATACGGCCATTATTGTGGCCCTAACTTTTCGAGTGGCAAGGATGGTGGATCTCCTGTTTGGGACCAGCGCCCCATCGATTGGCTGGATTTCTGTTGCTACTGCCATGACGTTGGCTATGACACTCATGATCAGGCTGAGCTTCTCAAGGCTGATTTAGCATTTCTCGACTGCCTTGAGAAGCCTAATATGACTACTAAGGGAGATGCTGGCATTGCTCTCCTTTATAAGACAATGTGCACCATAGGTATATATACCATATTCTGTAGCTTGCTAGCTAGCTAGTTAGATTCATATTAACATGGTCTTCTTTCGATGACAATTCTTCTTTGCCATGTTTGACAGGTCTCAGGAATTTCCTTATACCTTACAGAACTCACCTTGTGAAGCTGACATCAGGACCACCATTGATTCAGTTTGGATGGCTAAGAAATGTTAGATGGAGAGGTTGGAGTATTCAGAAAACCTGAAATGGATCATGAGCCTCAGAATTGTCACCAACAACACTCACAGATGGTTTCTTTTTATGTATTCAAGTTTTTTTCTTTGCCAGAGGGAAACTAGTGGTTTTGAGTCTTATTGGCCTTTATCACTAATGGATGAATGTTGTTGGTCTTGTTTAAACTTTACGAGGTACCTGAATCATGCATGTTAGCATTCTGTACTCTCACTTATTAGCTGGTTTCGTAGCATATGTAAATGATGAACAAGTTTTTCTTTTGTTTGTTTGTTTGTTTTCTATGTAAAGGTTCAATGAGTGTCATCATATTCTACCGTGCTTCTCTTAGTCTTAAGCTCATCTAAAACGTAGCAGCAAGGCTCATCAAAACAGAAAAGATTGTAGCATTTTCTGTGGAGTATGAGAACGTGATATAATGTTAATATTAAGGATAGCTGTAAGGCATGAAACCCCTGTACTGTTATGGGGATAAATATTGGGGGATAGGATCTTTGGATCCTTAGTGGATAATTGTTGTTGGAGGACAATTACAGAGGACAAAAATAGAGAGAGAACACCAAGTTTAAGTGGTTCACCTCCTTAGAGCGAGAGGCTGGGTCCATTGGAAGAAGTCACTAACGAATATTTAGTGAGTGAGGAGAGGTGACTCTTATTTATAAAAATAGGGTGTTATCTCTCTTCTCACATACAAATATCATGTGACATAATATATGTAAGTGGGGAAAACCTTCTAGAAGGTCCCAAACCCTATTACACGGAGATAAGAATAAGTACATATAAAGAGTGTCTTATTTATGTGTTGAGACTTCCGCATCATTTCTTTGATATGGGCCTTCGGGTCAGGATGTGCAAAGGGCTCGGATCCATGAATAAGTGTGATGCGAGCAGTTATGAATATAGCTAATTGTAGTAAGTTATTATCCCACAACATGTACCTAGGTTGGTTAACATTCTTCTAGTATCCGATGAAATCCCCATGTGGTATGAGATGGTTTTCAAGCAAATAAGTTTAGGCTACTTATGTGATGCTGCCTCTGTTTTTTTTGGAAGATAAAAGTTGATATCATTAGATCAATCGTCAGAAGCAATACAAAGTTACAAACACTTGCATAGGAGACTCAACAAGAAAGTTCAGGATGACATTGCTATGAAGTTCTTAGGTACGCGGCTATACTCAGGTTGAGGTTACATTACTAAATACTACAAGAAAGAAAAACCTTCCCCTCTTAGGAAAACGTTGCCTCATAGGCCAATAGCCGGCACGCACCCAAGTCTTCATCAACAGTATATTCCTTGGAAATAACTAGGGGTGGGCATGAGACGGGATTGAGGTCATCCCACGTCCTGTCCCGATTATTACACATGGGACGGGATGGGGACAGGCCTTAAACTTTTTGGATTTGATCTCGTCGGGTCTAATCCTGGATGGGACGGTACGGGATCGGGACGAGCCCAATCCCGCCATCATGCATCAATTTCTTTTCTTTTAAAAATCATACAGTTTCATTTGAAATTTTATCTAGTGTCTTCATAAGATTTGTAGTAGACATTATAAGGTTCATTCTAGAATTTGAATCACTTGAAAATGATTTTTCTAGATTAAGTTATGATTTTTTAAAGTTTAGGATATGCATTAGTAAATTCTGAGATTATGAACCAGTTGGCTTCTTTTAAAATACTGTATAAATTGGTTGGTTATTTAAGATTAGTGTCTTCATGAAAGTTATAGAGGACATCCTAAAGATTAATTGAAAGTTGGAATCCCTAAAAAATAAGGTTCCTACAATTAGTTATGAATTTTGAAAGTTAGATGAGAGGAGCTTAATCCCAGCCATCTTGCATTAGTTTCGTTTCCTCTTAAAATCGTACAGTTTAATTTGAATTTCATCCAGGTATCTTCATATGATTTATAGTAGACATTTTAAGGTTCATTTCAGAATTTGAATCACTTGAAAATGAATTTTCTAGATTAAGTTATGATTTTTTAAACGTTAGGGTCTGCATTAGTAAATTATGCATATCAATTATGAGATTTTGGACTAGTTGACTTATTTTCAAAAATTATACAAATTGGTTTGATATATGAGTTTAGTGTCTTCATGAAAGTTATAAAGGACATCTTAAAAATCAGTTGAGAGTTGAAATCTCTCGAAAATAAGATTTCTATAATTAGTTATGAATTTTTTAAGTTAGACGGGACGAGCCTAACGGGACTCAAAATTTCAGTCCTGCGTCCCGTCCCGTTGGTTCGCTAACAGGACGAGTGTTTTTAGTTTCAAATCCCGCCAGGATCGGGACGAGACCATAATTTACGGGATTTATGCCCACCCTTAAAAATAACCGATCCAATCGAAGCCAAGGTTTGGAAAAGAGAAAATTTAAAGAACGGTATATCAATTTTGAGTCACTAATAATTTAGGTTTCTCAACTTTTTAAAATAACACATCAGTACATAAAATAAGAAACACGATATCATATTTATACATGTCGTTAAGTTTCCAGTTAGGTGATACGTTTCGTGTCATATTTTGAAGGGTAAATTGGTCTGTTCACTCTAACTGTCACACCCCAACCCAAGATTACCTCTCTAACCCGGGGTTAAGATGTGCGGGACCCAACACAAGAGAGATTTACTCGAAATCCCCCTTGAGCCAGGATAACCCTTTTCTTCATAACCCAATTCAAACCGTCCAAACGGTGCCGGAATAAACCTCAAACCGGAGATTATCCTGTTTCCCACATATGAATCTCAAATGTGCCAATTAAAGAACCTAGGGGTTCTAATAGTATTTGTGACTGCACCTGAATCCTGGTCAGGCTGCCTACGTACCCTGTCCTCAGGGATCAAGCCACACGTAGCTCTTGTATTAACTAACACCCTAACCGGGCGAATCCCGCTATTCTAATTATCGGTTGCTTTCTAAATGTGGATAGCATACACCTAACGTATATCCTGAGTTAACCTCTCAAACGAGGCATCCACCGACCAACTAAAATCCTCGGAATTAAACCGAACATTCTACCATTCATAACAATAGCATCCATACCTGGCAAGACAGATAATAAAAGCAATCACACGATTACAAACCACCATCACGCATAACTATAAACATAAAACATAGTGGCATCCACGTAAATAAACCAAACCACGGGCATTTAAGATATTTCCTCCTACTTGGCATCCCTGAAAATAACTATAATTACCAGGGGTATTTATGGAATTACCATCTCAATGGCATTCTTGTAATTAGCCCAAAACTATCAGGGACAACATGGACAAACTGGCCTTAATGGCAGTTTCGTAATTACTCTAAACTACTAGGGGCCTTTTAGGAATTTCAACCTTAGTGTAGTCCCTGTAAATATACAAAACAACTAGGGGTAGTATTGGAATTCCAGCTCTAGTGGCAGTCCGGTAACAACCGTAATCTACCAGGGGTATTACTGGGATTTAACCACGATGGCACCCCTGTAATTACCCTAAACTGCCAGGGGCAGTTCTGTCATTTTAGCCTTAATGGCAGTTTGTAATTAAACTGAGTACCAGGGGCATTTTAGAACCTTAAACCTTAGTGGCAGCCCCTGTAAATACACAAATCTGTCAGGGGTAATTCTGACTTCCTACATCCACGGTAAAACAGTAAAATTTTAGATCTACCGCAGTAAAATCTGGGAATTTACCCATAACCACTCCGGCCGGTCTGTTGCCGGATTTTCTCCTAATTCAAGCCATCCTTTCTCCCATTACAACCAACATCCACAATATCTCAACCACAAACGAAAGGAGAACAAGAAAATCGGAGGGAACGAGACTACCTCTCAATAGGACCACTGCCGGGAGGAGGCAGCTCCTCTAACTCCTCGATTCTCTCTCACCGCCGCTCCTCCAGGACAATGAAGCACCAGGGGAGGTTCGCCATGCTGAGGCGAAGCTGGTAACGCCTGCCACGCTCGCATCGAGGTGAGATATGGAAAAACCCGATCCCACCACAGTCGCTTCTTTCCCTCCTTGGCTAGGCCTTGATGTGGCGTCTCGGAGCAGCTGAGGGCCTGAGCAGCCTAACTGGGATGAGGTGAGGCTGCTGGTGGTGGCGGTGAGGCACCACTCGCGGCGGTGAGGCCTCGCCGAGAAGAGAGCAGAGGGAGGGAAGGTGAGGGAGAGACGAGGAGAGAGAAGAAAGGAAAAGAGAAAAAACCCCTCGGTCAACCCCCTTCCCCATATTTAAATCCAAAACCAACGGCCCAGATCAATCTCTGATTGATCTAACGGCCTAGATTGAATTATTGAAAAGTTACCATAAACAGTAAATAGATATTTTGCTATTTACTTTTACCGCACGGTAACGATACTTTATCCCACATAACTTTCACATAAGAACTCCGATTAATTCGTAGGACATACCCACGAGTTCGTACTAACGTCCTCTACTTCTTTCCCGATGAAAAGTTCCTCAAATTCCCGACTTATCGCAAAGTCCCCTTTTTCTACGGTAACGTAACATAACATTTGTTACATCCGTAAATTGGATAATTCATAACTAACAACTCGAAGCTCCGGAAAATCTTCCGGACATACCGGGAAACTCGTAATAACATATCTATCCTTCGAGACATTAATTCTAATTTCCCCTCAGAACCGAGAATATCTCGTTATTAGTTCGGGGAAAAATTAACAATGCGGTTACCATTCTCTGTAACTCGCCTAATCCCGGTAAAAATGTTAATTTCGGGACGGGGTGTTACACTAACACTCTTTTAATTTAAAAAAAAACAAAATGAAATAGGGAAATAGCAAGGCTGCCATTTCTGTGAGGCCAGATAGGAATAGACTGTTAGTGTTCATGATTCGTTCTCATATGGGTGTAATTTCTTTATGGTGAGGTGGGTTTAAGTTACAATAAAGAAGCAAATCTTGTGAAGCTGTTTTGGATTTTTTAATCACTACCGATGTGTTAGAAAATATGTCAAATATTGCAAATATATAATAACATAAATTTATTATAATTAAATAAATAATTATAACTAAAAACTCATAATACAAATATGATGATGAACACCAATGTTACCAACTCGGATTCAAGGATAGGAGGATGTTGAAGGAAGTCGAGTCGTGTGTCTCACGCACTTTCCTTAAGCCAAATTATGTCTCCTCTTCGGTGCAAAGGTTTGATGGCTCTTGTCTCCTAAGATACAACGACTGCTTGTCCCTTGAAACTGCACTGCTACTAAGAATACTGAACGAACTTGAAGTATCTTCGTCTATCACCAGAACACAACTTAGAGAGGGAGAGAGAGAACTCAAGTGAGGAGAGATGCTTTGAGTTGGTGTGTTTAGAATGAGGGAGGGAGTCACCTACTTATATTAGTAGGATTTGAGGAAAACTTGAATGTCAAGAATAAGGTTACAACCTTTTATTAGACCACTACCTTGTCATTGATTCATGTTGTTACAAAAACCAAAAGACCAGGAAGTTGAAAGATCAACCATTACATGCATTACTTTGGTGACTATTTTCATTCACATTTAACTATCAAAATGATTACAAAAAATCTTTTATTTCTATCATTTTTCCAACAATGTTGGATTACTATGTTTCCAGTGTAACATCCCGTACCTAAAAGTTACCTTTTCACAGAGGTTCACGAGTTACCGAGGACTTTTAATTGCGATCGGTAATTCGATAAGTTATCGCTCGAGTTAATTTTCGAGTTTTTCTAAGTTCTCCAAATACCTGATTCGATGACTCGATGTTGTAGTACGTGTCAACACGAGTCTCCCGGTATTTTCGGAATATTTTTCAGAGCTTCGGTTTATTTTCTACGAATATTCGAAGTTTCCGGTAACTTTTAATTATCAATCCGGTAAAAAGGAGATTTACCATTTAACCTTTTTACTTTTCACCTTCTTTGAATCTGAGCCGTTGGATCGATTCCAGATTGAATCTGGACCGTTCAATTCCCTATAAATAAGGGAAGAGTTTTGACTCTTCCTCCGGTCAACTCTCTCTCTCCCGATTTCTCTCCTCTCCTTCGATCTCTCTCGTCTGGTCCCCTCGTCGGAGCCGCGTCCGGCCAACCCACGCCGGCGCACTACCTTCAAAAGACTACCCTCACTCTCCTCTTCAAAACTCCTCAATCAATTTCAGCCAGCGTCCGCCGTGGAGGGAGATCTGCCGAGTTAGGACGCGCCGGTCAACGATCGGAATCCGGTGAACCAGGCGGTGTTTCGACGAACTAAGGTTAGGTTTCTGCTCCTCTCCTTCTTCTTTTCCTTCCTATTTCCTTGGTTAGTTGGTTTAGGCCCTAATCGAAACCCCTCCTCACTGTTTCTGTGTTCTTTTTCTGGATTTCGTGTTTCCACCTCCGACGGCCTTCGTGAACTTCGACAAGCTTCTTGGAGCTCCAGTGAGGCTGAGGTGAAGGTCTCAGAAGTTGTGGAGGAGGGTTGGAGGGTGCTGTTTTGGGTTTGGGCTGAAGCGGGGACTTGTTGGCGCTGGTGTCCGAGAAGGCGTTTGGGGGAAGCATCTGGTGGCGCGCAGGTTGAGACAGGAGCTTTGCCTGTGCTAGGAACCTGGCGAGCGAGCCTTTGGATACGTAAGTTCTGAGTATTGTTTCAGGTTCCACTGTATTCCACT
This sequence comes from Comarum palustre, assembly GCA_951800085.1. NCBI lineage: Eukaryota > Viridiplantae > Streptophyta > Magnoliopsida > Rosales > Rosaceae > Comarum > Comarum palustre. Next base: position 19,746,371 of record OX637573.1, on the reverse strand, counting down.
GTGTTCTACTGTGTTGTTGTGGGTTTGTTGTTTATTAGCTAAGTTAAGGTGTTTGGTGTAGGATTTGTCGATAACTTGGTGAATCGGAGGAAACGGGGAAGTTATGGCGAAATTCCGGCAAGTTGACCGGAATCCGGCCTAAGATTCCGGCAAGGTTGCCGGAATCCGGTGACTGCTCCGGGATTACAGTAAACCGGCAGAATGGCGAAGAGGTAGAAATCTTTTCCCCTGTTTAGCTTTTAGTCGAAAAGTTCGGTTCACCCCTAAGTTGAGTAGTTACGGGAAAATTGGACGTAAGTAGGAAGTTTCCATTTTGGGAAACTTCCCATTCTAAAGAACACTTGCCATGTTAGGAAACTTTCCCTTTTTGGAAGGTTTCCATTTATGAGAAGATGTTAAATCGGGTTGAAAAGGTTAAAAGGGTAGAATTCAAGTTAATGGTTTTGAAGTTAATCATTGAAGTGTGGAAATTATAGTATGTTGACCACTCCAGTGGTTGAGGGAGATGTCGACTCCTATTAACGGAAATGTCAAGTTGATCGTGGAAAAACAATCGGATAATTTTATTATCGACTCACAATTAGTAAAGAGAAAATACTTATGCTAAGGTGGCGTAAACGGAAACCAAATTTCGAGTCGATAATCGGAATTTTAGTGTATGGTTGAAAAGCTGTTAAAAAGAAAGGAACTTGGTCAACACGTGGTCAATTAGGATTTCCTGGTCAAACTAGGAAAAGACCAAGTCAACTATGGAATGACTAATATATTGGTTTATTTGTACAGTCTCTGGTTGAACGTGAGACGGACCCGACTACGCGGTTAGTTCGAGGGCTTCGCTCGAGGAGCTTTCCGAGCAGGAAGAAGGTCGCGATAAGTACTGTGAGTGGACCTTGCTTTTAAATTAAACTGCATGACATAGACTTTATTTTTTTTCTCCTTTATTTATGAGATTTCCTCCATTTAATGTTTTACTGTGATTTCGAGATTTAAGGATTTACCATTTTAAAGATAAACGAGCCGGGAAAGAGGTTCCTACCTTTCCCGGGGTTTTAAAGGATTTTCTCGAATTATGGTTTAATGGTTTTCACCGTTTTGGGGATTATGGAGGGGGACGTTTTAAAAAGGAGAATTTGGCATTACCCGTGGTATTCTAGCTTTTGCCATATTTGTCTCTTCAAAAGTGATTTTTGAACGGTTTTTTGTTTGAAACCAATAGACGATGCCAACTATTATGAGGATATTTTTAGGGGATATTTTTTTTGATAATGAATATTTTTAGGGGATATGATCTTTGAATCCTTAGAGGATAATTCTTGTTGTTGGAGGACAATTAGAGAGGAAAAATATAGAGACAGAAAGAGAGAGAGAGAGAGAGAACACAAGGTTTAAGTGGTACATCTCCCTAGAGCGGGAGGCTACGCCCATTGGAAATGAGAAGTCATAAATGAATCATGAGGGTATGAGGAGAGGAGGTGACCCCTATTTATAAAAGTGGGATGCTATCTTTCTCCTCACATACAAGTGTCATGTGCCATAACAATTGCAAGCAGGGGAACCTTCTAGAAGGTTTTAATCCATATTAAAAAGAAGTATTAACAAGTACATGTAAAGAGAGTGTCTTCCGCATGCGCTAAAGGACTTCCATATCCGTCTTCGAGATGGACCTTTGGGTCGGGCCGTGTGAAAGGCTCGAGCCCACGAATAAGTGTGATGTGAGCAGTTGTATACATAGTGAAATACTAGTTTCCACAACAATTAGGGTTGTAAGATTTGTTTTTTTTACACAAATTGTGCTTATGTGTGTTCTTAATTCAACAAACAAATCCATGTCATGGGAATTCCATAATGATATTAATGAGGTGTTGTGTGTCACATAATTTTGTAATTAAATTTGGTAAAAGAAATTTAAGATCTCTAGCGTTACTCTAAAAATAAAGGGTGCTAATTTTTATTCACCCCTAATTATAAATTACACACCCCATCTTTTCTTTAATAATACTTTATCTCACTTTTTGTTGCACTTCCTATAATACCGTTAATTATAACGAAAACTGTCATAGGCAAGAGCAGAGAACAAGAGCGAAGAGTTTGAACCAAAATTTTTAGATGAATGGGGTAGTCCAAATCAGAGTCAGATAACGAAAGTAGAAACGTAAGTAAATGACACAAACTAACATAGGAAAAATCTTTTTAGGAGCTTAAAGGAGCTAAGGATCCTACTCTGCCAGTCTTCTTTTTCCAACGCAATCACCAAAACAGAAACGGTGTTACGGTTGGGTAATCAGAAACGAATCTATTCGTTGAAAAGTTGTGAAAAGAAAGGAACTTGGTCAACTCTTGGTAAAATAGGATTTCCTGGTCAAACTAGGAAAAGACCAAGTCAACTTTGGAATGACTAATATAATGGTTTGTTTGTACAGTCTCGGATTGAACGTGAGACGGACTCGACTACGCGGTTAGTTCGAGGGTTTCGCTCGAGGAGCTTTCCGAGCAGGAAGAAGGTCGCGATGAGTACTGTGAGTGGACCTTTGTTTTAAATTAAATTGCATGCTATATACTTTAATTGGTTTCTCCTGCATATATGATTTCCTCCATTTATATGTTTTACGGTGATTTGGGAAAATGGGATTTACGGATTTTAAAGGCAAACAAACCGGGAAAGAGGTTCATACCCTTCCCGTGATTTTTAAAGGATTTTCCCGGGGTATGGTTTATTGATTATCACCGTTTTGGGATTATGGAGGGGGATGATTTTAAAAGGAGAAAACTTGGCTCACGGATTTAAAGGGGTTTTCGATTTATTATTCCCATGAGGTTTTACGAGGTTTTACAGGTTTTAAAAGGGATTTTAAAAAGGGAAAAGGATATAAGGATTGTATGCTAGCATGGACCCTCTCCGGTGGAGCTGGTCAGTAGACCTTCCCGGATAGAGCAGGTCGGGGACCCTCTTCGGTTGAGCTGGTCATTAGACCTTCCCGAATAGAGCAGGTCGGGGACCCTCTCTGGTGGAGCTGGTCACTAGACCTTCCCAGATAGAGCAGGTCGGGGACCCTCTCCGGTGGAGCTGGTCATTAGACCTTCCCGGATAGAGCAGGTCGGTTTTCTCGTGGATGAGGTTAACACCCCACATAATTGTTTATATTTGAACCAAGGGATTTATTGAATTATTTATTGTCCATGATTTGTTGCATGCGGATTTTCTGAGAAAACTCTAAGGGAGAGCATTAAGGGAAAGTAGAGTTTTTATATTTGATTTTCGCCACTCACTCTAACGGTTTTCAATGTTTCTCCCCTGAGCCCTTCGTTTTCAAATGCCCAGTGGTGCAGGGTTCTTGAGAGGAGGTCGAGCGCGTACAAGAGTCGAGGCATAGTCGATCATTCCGTTGCTGCTTGAAATTCTTTAGGGTAATCATCTTTGTAGACTGCTCTGACTAACCCAGTGTAGCTAGTTTAGTAGGTTAGGGAGCAGGAGGGCTCCATGAGTTAGGGTTTGTTTTTAAATACTCATGGTTGAGCGGAGTTGGTATATAGGAAGGGTTGTCCATTTCAAGGGGGTTTCGGTAAGAAATTTCCTCGAGGTGGTCCCCGCAGGATTTACTTCGAGTAAAAGGGATTTAACTCGGGGTGGGTCCCGACAGTTGGTATCAGAGCCTTAGGTTATCGTTTCCTGTTACTACCTCATATATTTGGTATCACTTAGTGTCTATAGAGTGATGGTCCGACCGCGGCGGATCTATCAGCATTTTATGCTTTGGACGCTTGGTGTTTATTAAGGATATGAGTTGGTACTTCCTGGTTGAGTTATGGACCGAGTGGTCCTATAAACGTTTGAATCTTCAAGACTATGCCTCAGTACGTCGACCTCACAATGAACTCTTGTAGAGAACAAGGTAAGCTCGTTACGTATTTATTGTATGTTGGGGATCGAGCTGGAAACTCACGTTGTTTTACGTTTGAGCATTATGTATAAGTACTCGGTGGTGAAACAGTTAATTCACACCTGGAAGGCTGTCATGGTTGTTGACAGGGATGCTGTAGAAACCGGAGGCGAGGCCTTGGTGTTCGAGTTATGAGACTCTTAGCAGTGAAGAGTCGTAAGAGTTAATGAAAGAGATTGCATCCTGCGATGGAAAAAGAGCTGAAGTCGCCTAACGCGATTATTCAGAGAGGATGAATATTAAGATTTGATGATTGCCACGTTTTTGTTGAGGTTCGTCATTAGTGTGGTTTTGGAGAAACCAACGGACATATGAAAGTGGAATGACTCAAGGAAAATGAGTGTAGTCATTTTGGGATTAATGGACTTGTTTCTGGTGACGAGTCCACGATGTGACACTACTGGATAATGTTAAAGAAGTAAAGGTTAGTTTGGTCACTTGATGCTTGAAGGGACAGCCACTGAACTGATGGTTTGGGTCACCTTGGTGCTGACATTGTTGTCGTCAGCTTTGACCCGATCCTCTTCGCTCCAGCCACCCATTATTGGGGTACTAGAAAGATTTGAATTGTTAGTGAGTCCAAGCGTGATTTGAATTGTTGGTGACAATGGTCTTTGGGCCATTTATCGTGAAGGTAAAAATTAAATCGTGTCACTAGATCTTGGGGCTCATGTCAACCATAAGGTGAGTTATCCATCTGTGGTCAAAGTATTTTAATTAGTACACCTGTGGAGAAGTCGCCAGGTTGGCTGTGTTAGAGTTCGGTTTTCAGATCGAGTGAGTTTTACCAGTAGTAGCTAAAGGTAATTGGTTTCGGAATTTAAAGAAACATGTTGGAAGTGGCAACAGGCCACCGGGTCATGGACTAAGAGTGCTCAGGGTACCAGAGATAGTGATACGAGTCTTGATTGACTTTGTATTATTGTGGTGTAGGAACCGGTCGTTGTGCATACGACACTGTTTCGACGGCTGAAGATGTACATGGGTATACCCCACAGGAGCACGTGTACCCTCTTTTGTAGGGAAGTGGTAAATTGAAATCTGGGTAGCACATACTGGTAAGGCATAATTATGTTGTACAGCTGTGTGTGGTCAAAATGACACCAGGTAAGTGACTAAGGCTGATGATGACATCATTTTAAGAATGTGTCATGAGAGTTCCATTTATTGAAAACAGAGATTAAGGACGTTTGGTTAGAAGTTTCTGTGCAAAACGTCGATTAAATGGTCTAACCGTTTAAGTACAGGTCGAAAGTGGGTTATTGTTAGTGGCTCCGACTTTTATGATGGTTGGCGAGATTATTGTATGTTGTTAGTAAGTGGTTGATTGCTTGCTGGGTTAGATGCACGGAAATGGTGAAGTGACAGCAGTGGGGCAAGGTTTACTGAATCATTGAGTAGAAGAGAATGTTGTAGTTGCCCAAGCTTCAACCTGTAACCAAAGTCGTCCGTTATGACACTTGGTTTCTTCGAAGGTGATTAACTGAGCTTGATGGCATGGGAATTTGTGCACTCACTGGCTGTGGTTTAATCAAGCATTGTAACCCAAGGTGTACTTAGTCGTGTTTGGGGTTCATAAGGAAATATTCTCAATTTGATCTGTGGAATGAGGATTAGATCTGGAATATCAATTATTGCTGTTAATTTAATGAAATCCTGAGAGGATTAAGGAATTGTTGGCATTGCTATGGTCATTGGTCATTCGAGTAGTGACCCTACTTGTTAGGAATTATTGACCTAGCAGCAGTTCTTGGCGCCACTAGTGTAGAGTGGTAGCAAGAGAAATCACTAGAGTTGACTCTCGAAATTGTCAACATTTCGGTGAGTATGAAATGCTGTGAAACTGAGGAAAGGGTTTTCTTTGATGACTCAAAAAGTATTATGAGTCAAGGTTTTGGAAACCAATTTATTATAAGAGTGGTAAGGTATGTTGCTAAGTTGAGCAGCACTTCATTGGAAATCGTGGAGTGATACAGCCACGTTCAGATTAAATTACGATCTGAGGGGATGTTAACGTGTGGCGGTGGATCTTATAATCTAGGATCTGAAGTGGTATTGTGACTTCCGGTGCACGCAGTTATTTTTCCTCTTCAATTAGAATGGTAAGTGATTGGGAATTTTGAATCTTACCAAATAGAGGATGCGGTGGATGGTAAACCTGCAGAGCATGGGGGACAGTTTTGTTAGACTGTCTAGTGGTACGAGTTGACTCTGTGGTGTGTACTCGCCCAGTGCGGTGATGACATTTGTTAATTTGTGCCTAGATAACTGGATGCTTGGTGATCAATGTGGCTTAGTTCGGTGTGGAATTAATTCCTGATGCTTTGATCAGGGGTTCCTTTAGGTGTGCACCAGTGGCACTAAATTTTATGTAGATGTCCGATCTGGTTCAATGTCCAAAGTTGTCGGTTATTACCAGACGATGTGGTAATGGAGGTATCTGGGAATGGAAGATCCTTGTTGAGTGGGTAAGGCTCTGGAATTCTTTTAATGGTAAGTCTATCCCTGATTGCGATATGGGTAATGTGTATTGGACGCTCAGTTATGGTTGAAGTGCAAGTTCTGGACTATGCGTCGTTCCAGGCTAAGGTAAGGGATAGAGAGGCCAGTGGCACCTCACCTTTGAGTAGTACGGTTTTTTTTAATACCAGTTGTAAAGTACGCTGTGACCCCACAAGGTGATAATTGAGTTAGCGACTCTAATGTTTGGCTTGTGAGTAAAGAGGTCAGGATTGGTGTTGTCAGAATAGTTACGTGAGCAGTACGTAGCCTGACAATTTGTCTTCATGCAAGGAGTAAGTATTGTTGGATCTCGATGTCAGGAGCTTTTGGATCTCCCTGATTTAAAGGCAATGGTTGTGGATTTACGCTAAAATTCATGGCAACTCATGTCCTGTGTGTGCAAGTGGTTTGAGTAATGATAGAGTAAGGGAAGACAATTACTCTACAACAGGACAACTTGACAGAATGGTTTCTAGAAAGCGTAAACCAGATCAGGGAGCCTGGTTCAAATGAGGTGATGGTTCGTGTAACACAAGTCGTCATGGTTTTCTCGTGGACTTGTTGTCATTAGATTTGACTCCACGTTGTATTGTGACACCGAACCCTACTTCTCGGGCATGGTAATCATTTCCTGCATAGGGAATGTGGGAGCTGATATCTAAGTTCAACGAAAGAATACGAATATTCTTGAAGAAATTTTACTCGCGATAAGCGAGGGGTGATTGAATCAGAATGAGTATTAGCGGTATTGTGACGACGTCACTTGTGGTTGGTAAGGACAGATGTTGGTGTTTGTTTGGCTAAACGAGAAGGTATAGGAGGTTGGTTATTGGTTGAAATTGTTGTGTTGTGCAGTTGGATTTTCAAGGATATGGTTATAATCCGGTTTAGGCAACAGGGAATTGTTGCCAAAGGATGTTGTCAGTGTATGACAGAATTTGTCATCTTTTTGTAAAAAACAATAGTGATTTTCGCGAGGATTACAGATGGTGGATCAGTGATAGGCAGTGTCGTATTCCACCTCATAAATGAGATGGATTACAGTAAGAATTCGGTGATTCAGTGATCAATGATTCAAGAGAAAATCATTGTGATCCACGGTAAGACTTCAGACGCTTTAGTTTTGACCCGAGAAGAGTGGTCGGGTGTCAGAAAAAGAGAAAGTATTGGAGGTTATCATCCACGTAGGAAGGAGTGCTACGTTGGCTAGATGTGACATGTGACAAGTTTACATGAGTTTGATGAATATGTTGGGTATCCTTAGAGTTAATGGATGGCTAGTGTCACGTATGTCCTTGTTACGAGAATAAGTTTACTACCTTACATCCTATGTCATTAGACTTCTGGTTAGTATTGGAAATTGCTTATAAGGAGGATCAGTAAGGATGTTGATCATAAAAGGCAGGTGTTTAGGGTTTTGACAATGCTTTTCGTGAGGCGTCTCAGAAAAGTTCTCAGAAAGAAGTTGATATTGGGGAACAATATTATTATTTTAAGTGGTACTATCCCCCACTGTGTTGGACTTCGAGTATAGAAATTTCGAGGATGAAATTTTTATAAGGTGGGGAGAATTGTCACACCCCGATCCTAGAATTATTTTACGATTGGTTACTTTGGTCTTTTACCATTTAAAGTGACCGTTTAACCGTACAATGATCGTAAAGTCGACTTTTTGTTAAGTCAAGAATTTGGGAAAACTTCCTTCTTGAAAGTTGTAGAGGGCGTCGTTACGAGTTCGTGGACACGTAGCACGCTCAAATCGGAGTTCATATGGAAAAGTTATAAACAAAAGTATAAAGTTACTATGCGGTAAAATGGCTATATATAGGAGTTACCGAGGTGAAAAATCAGATTTTCACCCAGCCATTTTCTCTCTCTCCCCCGTGTTTTCTCTTTCCCCCGACCGAACACACTGCCGGATGTTCCAGCCACCACCGCGCCGCCGTCCGGCCACCCCAGGCCTCCACACCGGTCCCAAAAGCTCGGCCTCCGAGTCTACTTCATTCCTAGGTAAGCTTTCCGACCTAACTCGCAGTAAATCGGGAGAAATTCCGGTTTGTTCTTCAAGTGTACAGTGTTTGTTCTTGATCGGATTTCTCCCTCCCTAGATCACCATTTGTTGAGTTCTTTATATGTTTAGGATGGGTTTTAGGAGTACTACAATCCCCTAGAATTTGGTAGCTTGATTCGAAGTGTGTAGGAAGAATTGAGGATTTGAAGTTTTGAAGTTTAAATTTTTGGGGTCTACAATTCATCGAGTTTTTGACACAGTTAGAGGCCGAATTGGCCTTCGAGTTGAACTAGAAAGTTGTCCCAATTGATGAGACGAAGCTACTGGTAAAATTTGGTGGCGATCCGAGGTCGCCGGAATTTTAGCCGGAATTTCTGCCGGCGGCCGCCGTCGGCGGTGCCGCCACTTTTTGGGCAATTTTTCATGCCCATTAATTAGTACATATTGTGAGGAGTCTATGGTTAAAATTTGGTAATTTTTGGAGGAGTTTTGGTTAGGTTCTGGAATTGTTCTAGTTTAGTATTATTGGCGGATAATTAAATATTATTCCGACCATCGATTATTGCCGGTTAAGGTTTAAGGATTATTTTAAGGACTCCTAAGGTATTGGTGAAGTGGTTGAATGGGTGTCCATAGTAAGTAATTCCACAAATTACTATGTGTGAATCTAATGTCAAGTGATTTATTAGAGAAAGTCGGTGTTACGGTTAGGTAATCAGAAACGAATCTATTCGTTGAAAAGTTGTGAAAAGAAAGGAACTTGGTCAACTCTTGGTAAAATAGGATTTCCTGGTCAAACTAGGAAAAGACCAAGTCAACTTTGGAATGACCAATATAATGGTTTGTTTGTACAGTCTCTGATTGAACGTGAGACGGACTAGACTACGCGGTTAGTTCGAGGGTTTCGCTCGAGGAGCTTTCCGAGCAGGAAGAAGGTCGCGATGAGTACTGTGAGTGGACCTTTGTTTTAAATTAAATTGCATGCTATATACTTTAATTGGTTTCTCCTGCATATATGATTTCCTCAATTTATATGTTTTACGGCGATTTGGGAAAATGGGATTTACGGATTTTAAAGGCAAACAAACCGGGAAAGAGGTTCATACCCTTCCCGTGATTTTTAAAGGATTTTCCCGGGGTATGGTTTATTGATTATCACCGTTTTGGGATTATGGAGGGGGATGATTTTAAAAGGAGAAAACTTGGCTCACGGATTTAAAGGGGTTTTCGATTTATTATTCCCATGAGGTTTTACGAGGTTTTACAGGTTTTACAGGTTTTAAAAGGGATTTTAAAAAGGGAAAAGGATATAAGGATTGTATGCTAGCATGGACCCTCTCCGGTGGAGCTGGTCAGTAGACCTTCCCGGATAGAGCAGGTCGGGGACCCTCTCTGGTGGAGCTGGTCACTAGACCTTCCCAGATAGAGCAGGTCGGGGACCCTCTCCGGTGGAGCTGGTCATTAGACCTTCCCGGATAGAGCAGGTCGGTTTTCTCGTGGATGAGGTTAACACCCCACATAATTGTTTATATTTGAGCCAAGGGATTTATTGAATTATTTATTGTCCATGATTTGTTGTATGCGGATTTTCTGAGAAAACTCTAAGGGAGAGCATTAAGGGAAAGTAGAGTTTTTATATTTGATTTTCGTCCACTCACTCTAACGGTTTTCAATGTTTCTCCCCTGGGCCCTTCGTTTTCAAATGCCCAGTGGTGCAGGGTTTTTGAGAGGAGGTCGAGCGCGTACAAGAGTCGAGGCATAGTCGATCATTCCGTTGCTGCTTGAAATTCTTTAGGGTAATCATCTTTGTAGACTGCTCTGACTAACCCAGTATAGCTAGTTTAGTAGGTTAGGGAGCAGGAGGGTTCCATGAGTTAGGGTTTGTTTTTAAATACTCATGGTTGAGCGGAGTTGGTATATAGGAAGGGTTGTCCATTTCAAGGGGGTTTCGGTAAGAAATTTCCTCGAGGTGGTCCCCGCAGGATTTACTTCGAGTAAAAGGGATTTAACTCGGGGTGGGTCCCGACACATACCATAATGAAATCATTCATAAAATCATGTAACTAATTAAATAAATACACATGATAAGTATCAATACAAATGAGTCAATAATTACAGTAACCGCAAAAATGGTAATAAAGTGTGTTATTAAAATCATCAAGTCTCACATTATTTTAGCAACTCTCATGCCACATAATGGTACTAAAAGTATTAATAAAAGAAGTTATTAATAACAATACATGATAATAAATATAGGAATATGGATAGTCATCTACAAGGATTACTTACTATATAAAAATAATCACATTAACATAATGTTAACAAATGATCACTACTAAAGCAATTATGTAATAACAAATCATAATTATTCGGTGTCAAGAAACACCATTGTTGATCTACTTAAGATTAAACGGTGTTAAAAATATAGACAATGTCATCAAGAGATTTTCGTAATAATCCACAAATTGTTGATTTTAAGTGGAGTAGGATGTTTAGCGGCTTAGATTTCCTCAAGATGACTGATCAATATAATCAATTTAGTCTTATACCCTTTGACGTAGGGTTCTGTAAAGTGCCACTAAATGTTAGAGAATGCATCGAATGCATCAAAAATGATATGATCTTCACTGACATGCGCTCCAAAACAACTTTTGAGTTGGGAGGTAATTCGATACATAACATAAAAACTCAAATAGAAAGCGCAAAAGCGTTCATTCATATCATCTCTGGATTTTTTTAATAGACGAACAACTAAGCATGCCAAAACTCGAACAGATCTTTCACCATTAAATCCATTGGCGTAGGTAGAAACTTTGTTAAGAATGGTCATATTTACATGTATAATTAATATTTTACAACTTGGATGATCTATAGAAAAAAATTGTTCTCTTTAAAATATATACGTATAATGAATAATCAAGAAATATAAAAACTATAATTAAAATGTAACAAGCAACTATAAGTGCAAAAATGAGAGAAAATAGATACAAAAATCACAATACTTTTGCTTAATTTTGTCTCATAAACAAGCTAAAAGAAACTACGAGTCTATTAGAAGGGGCAAAATAAGGTAAATAACTTATGTTCTCTTTTGAAAGTGAAAATATAAGAATTAATAGACTTGGTGATCATGATGAGGACTGAAGAGGGTCAATTGACTCCTCTAATGCTCATGTGGCTACGCCACTGGTTAAATCGATGCTTGCATGTCTTTTAGACTCTTGTAATATGATAATGCAAAAAGAATTATATCTTTGACATGATCTTGCTTATATACCTTATTGTCCAATATAATGGCAGTCTCGAGGTGAATTTCAACATCAAATACCTGACTTAGATATCATGAGCATAATAATTATGAGAGATCATGAGCATCAAAATCTATTTTTTTACAGCTTCAGGCTCATAATATACATAGATTCGTGATCCACGTCAATAATATACAACATCGAAACTTCAGGTTCGAATCTAATGAATAATGGATCATATTTATATGCATAAACTTCATGTTTATGCAAACAATTAGAATTGCAAGTCTAATGCAATCTTGAACTTCAAGTTCATAATCTCAAAATTTGTAATTTGACTATTATTAGTGAAAGTTCAGGCTCACCAATATAAGAAATTGTTATCATAGAATTGAGCAATATAAACAAACATACATGTAGACAAATTATGAAGAATTTGAGATAACAAAACAAGAGGTGAAAACTCATAGATCATGAGTGTGGATGATAAACAATAAAGGGTGCATCAATATCTTGTAGATCTTCATGGAGATTATGAAAATAATGAGCGAAAACGTGGTGATAACATGTTATAAACTGAGGAATGAGATAAAAAAAATAAAGAAAAACAAAATGTAGGAGGATAAAAAATGTATTATTATGTGTCATATATCTCATTTATATACATGTATGTTCTAGGAGAAACTCTATAATGATTAGGAATAGAGAATCAGCTCCTTGTTGTTATTCATTCATATGATAGGAGCTCTTTATATAGGGACTTTGCATAGTCATACTAGGAAACTAGTATATGGATCATATCTCTACTAGGGCCTATAAAGCCCACATACATAGCATGGACCAAGGCACACATACATGTCCAATTATCCTTGAATACTCCCCCTTGTGCCGCGCGTCTTCATGCTAAATGGTGCATCCGGTGTTGCCTCATCAAAACCTTGCCACGTAACAAAAACCCTGTGGGAAAAACTAAACCTTGGTCGAAGGATAAAAGAGTACAACGCATCAACTGCTTCTTTGAGAATTCTACCATGTGAGGCTCCCCCTGACGAATGACTTAGTCGGTGAGACTTGACAATTTCCGCATTCCAATTCTCTTCACATGCTTCTTGAGAACGTCTTGGAGTTTCAGCATAGGAGATAGCGGTGGTGCCGTGAGCAGAGATGGAGATCGTGCTCAGATACGGTGTCGACGATGGTGGTGATAGAAGCCTGGTCCCGTGACCATCTAGTGCCGAGATCCTCAGGGACATCGCACTCATTTGCGGCCCTTCTTGAACCTCAAGCGGTGTATGCAATGTTGCCTCGTTAAAAACCTTGCCAAGCAAAAACCCAGTGGGACAAAAAAAACTTTGACTAAGGGAAAAAGAGTGCAACATGGTTGACACAAACAACCACACCCTTCACATTTGATCATGACATGTATATGTTAGACTCTCTCTCAAGTCTGCATCTCCCCCTGATTCTAACACCAATCATAGGGAGCTTCCTGATTCTTAGTAACCACGGAAGTATCGATAACTTGACATATCAATGCTTTTTAACATGTCTCCAAATGTGGCATTAGGCAATGACTATATCATGTCGTATTGTCCTCAACATGATCTCTCACTTAGACCTGGAGGAGAAGGATGCTCAAGAACTTAAAACACGTTCACGCAGAGATTCAGATTCTCACGCAGCATGACCTTCGAGTACAAAATCAGCTCTAACTTCATGTAGAAAATATATAGGGACAATCCGCAAACGGCTCTGGAAAGTAGACAATCATAGCTTTCCAACTTTGGGTCACTCACCCTCTGGTTCGTCCGGAGCTATCCAGAAAGCTCTATCGAAGCTAGCTGACTGTTTGACAAAAATCAGATTCTCGGACAGATCCGTCATCCTTCATGAGAATGGCCATAACTCACTCAATATGATAGATATGATCACATGGTTAGTGTCTCTGGAAACTAGACACATAGACCTTTCCAATGGTACCAATTTCACCATTTTCCAGAGAGTGAGCATTCATGTAGGTCCTGTCGAAGTTGACCTAAGAAACTTGGCAGATTCTGATTTCGCTCTCAATGCATCTTTTACTCATGCATGGCAAGCAAACGCATCGATAGAATCATTCTATCATGCCGTATGCTACTTAGGGACTGAATAAGCCAAATACATTTAAGTATTCAAGGGATGTCCTTAAGCCATTCCATTGTCACTGTGTGGGCGCAAAGCGACACTTAGCTTTTCAATAAATGAGAGGTCAAGTCTTTCTTTATCATCTATCTTTAGACGACACGGATCACTCTCTCTTTAGAGTAAAGATCTTGACTAATCATGGGAGTATATGTAGGCCTCATAGAGCACCTATGCCGATTGATGGAAAAACATCATAAATACACAATCATCGACTCATTACGATATTGTGTCTTTCCCAAAATAATTTTCATTCTAACATCGGATGTTCAATACATGTCGGCATCTCATTTGCATCAAGACCATGTAAATCCGGAGTCCACACGCAAGGGCATTATTCATCATATCCCTTCCAAATCAAGGAGTTATATAGTAAGCGTCTCAATCTCTTGCAAACGCATGCTCCACTTGATTTGGGTGAATGAAGTCTCTTCAAGACCTTCATACATATCTCTAATCCCATAGAGATGTTACTATGACCACATTCATAGGCTGCATGCTCAGTTTTTCGAAAACTACTAAATGACAAAGTAGTGGAGAGTAATGACATCCATTACGAGAGCGTATCTCATCGTAGTCGATCTCAGTGTGTGACAGGGTTTACACTTGCGGTGTCGGCATCACCTGCCCAAGGACCTATCTCATTGTTCTGGATCGAATCTTTCCATTAGGCCAATCAACTATGTTCATCAACAAAGTGTGGTTCGATAGACTCATCATTCGACGTCCTCATGTACACTATGTACACTAGTGTAATACTTTGTAGAGTTCAGACTCCATGAGACGGATTTGAGTATCATTGATCAATGGATCAAGTCATGCCAATCTCGCTTTCTCTCTTGTGCGAGTAGTTATCGAACCTAAGGGCCTCACCCTAACCACTGGGGAGCCACAAGGCCTGTGACACCATGTTTCCATATTATGGCGTCACATCACCATACCACAGTGCTCGAAAAATTGATACTCGACAGCCGAAGCAGTACTCGGAATCAGTCCCAACACTTGGCATGGTGATGGGGTCAAGACCACCTCATTTGGTCGCGCCATGTCCTCTTGATAGGACATCATTCCTTACAGACATATATGCAGCATTGATCTCGTCACTTTCCTCTAAGCAATCAAGATGAGACTTAGTGGTGACAAACCACGACAATTCACGTCGTTCCATTTGAACACTGGTGTTCATATCTCCCCCTAACGGCGGGAAGACAGTCTCAAAGTGACAAAGAGATCGTATGTCAAGGAGTAAACATAACCGAACTTTAGGTGGAGACTCATATCCAACCTAAGAATTTATTCATCCCATACAACTCATCATTAGACACTATGGCGGTGCAATTTGGTACATTGTGGAGCTCAAGGCTTGGAGATCCGTTTCAATCCTTCCGAGCTCAAGGATTACAACTCCATGTCAATCCTTGCACACACTTACAAGTTGTCGTGCAATAACTCAATGATGATAACTCGTGGACGAATGAGTAATGCTGCATACGGTATAACCTTTATGAATGTATTGGTTCACATCTATCGACCTCAAAACTATTACCGTAGTCGAGTTCCGTTGGACCAAATAGGTTATAAAACTTCTCAATGGGTAGTGAGCCCAGAAAAGTATAAGCAGCATTTAGTAGACGACGGTGTAACACGTGACCTGTGTGTTAACACTTCAACCAACACCATAAAAGCATAAGCGGTGTCCGTACGTTGGTTGTGTCTGTCTACATAATCCCTCTTTGGATTGGTTGTAAGGATGAAATGTCATCTTTTGTGTCATAGCCTAGCTTGTTTGAGTCAATGTTCCAAAATCCATCATAGGATTCGATCATTGAATCATAGTGACATATAGTCCACTATATTGACTCATGCTTCTCTTCATGATGCCCTCTCATTAGCACTCATGAGAAGTATACACAAAAGTTCACACCATTCCTATCACGTTGGCGTGTATGTTCTTAAACATATCAAGGTTCGTTTGCCTCTCAACACATGGAGGGCATATGTGACTTGGATCATGGTGTCATAAGGCATCAACAATTAAGTTCACCCGTGTCACCGGTGATGATCCAATCATCTTATTCACAAGAGATCCCAAGACACAAAATTCGAATTAGAGCCGGCCGAATAAGGTGTTGGTTCCTGTCTCATGAATAAGTCCACTATCTGCGTTGCACTCAGTGTCTCTATGAGATGTATCCACCTTAACAAAGTAGATACACAATCAAAGAGTCACCAATAATCTATTTGGGAAGATGCAAAACTAGATGCAATCCCGAGTGCAATTCAATTTCCGTGCAGCATGACCTTTGCGCACTGGAACAGCCATAACTCTCACGTCAGGATGGATATGAACAAACCGCGAAAACCGTTGGAAACTAGACTCAGAGAGTTTTCCAGTGATATACGGTTTGCATTCTAGTTCATCCGGATCTATGCACAATGCTGAGACGAAGTTACTGCCCAGAAAGGGATAGATTTGCTGTGTTCGCAGATTTTGACATGACGAAGCTTCAAACTTCAATATGACACTGTAGTACTACTTGACGAGGCCAAAAGTTGACCTGTAATTTAAAAAAACCCTATCATTGTAGCTTTAGTAAGTAGGGATCGTTCTAACCGGGGACACTAGGGAAGGACTTATATTCTGCAAAATGAAAACGTTAGAAATATTCACAAATATAAACATATTTACATCGAAATATATGAGAGTTGAGAGTTGGTTCGAAATATAAAGAAAACAAACAGAAATATTTACATACATTGGTCAATCAATACTCAAGCACAAAATATAGCAAACACCGATTAGAGAACATATAAGTTTCATGAAAGATCAAGTTATTATGTTTATGTTATCATAGATGCAAATTAATTCCAACTTTTTATGACTTCTCAAGTAACTTAGAACTTACGATACGCATCATCCTAAGTTTATGTGTCATCTTGTTTAATGCTTACAACACGCATCACACTAACACAAAATACACTTACCGTTCATGAGTCGTTGGAGACATGATCCTAGGTATGTCGTCACTCATCCTATTAGCATGTAAATCACTTACCCTAGCAACCCTATGCAGCAACTAGAATTGAGAGCCCGACCCAGTGAACTCAACCTAGAATACTACGGCAGATTAAACTCCCCCCTTAGGAACATCCGTGCACAGACTACCCTCAGGTTCGATTACGTGATCAGGTAAGCAATAAATCAATTTGACAACTACTAAACACACAAACATAGACAACCTAATCTAAATCATAATTCTTAACATGCAATCTAAATCGTTACACAACTCATATGTTATTAAAAAGATCACAATGAAAAACTTAACAACATCTGATATTGTATAAAACCAAAAATCCAGAAATAATATTTATGAAGAACAATAAACACAGTAAAAATACACAAAGACATGGAGAAATCCATACCAAATCCTACCTAAAAGGTTCGGCTAAGGCAAGGATGGTTGGCGGCAAGGGATGATTGATGCAGCTACAAGGGGTGTTGGGCGGCAGCTTTGTGTTTCGGCTGTGTGAGGGTTTTTGGGTAGAGTTTGGCTATACTATGTTTTTGAGCAATTGAAAGACACTAAAATTGATGTACATAGGTCCTATTTATACAGAAAATTTCGAAGAGAAACCCTAGAGAAATCAGCTACTTCAAGGAGTCCCATTCCTTATTGAACTTGTAATCCTTTTTGGACATGGTTTCTTCTTTCTTCTTTGACAAGGATTTCGACTTGGACCTTGGATTTCTGATTTCTTGGACTCCTCTACATGTTATTGAATCCATGTAGGCCTTATACACAAGTTCTTGGGCTCATAGGCAGCCGAAATCATAGACAAACTCGGCAAGGACAGACTTTCCTGGTTTGACCGGAAAAGCTCCATACTTGGTTGTTTCGGCTGCCATGATGCATTCTTCGAATATTCTTCTTCAATGCATCTTCCCATGACTTCATTAAGCTTCTCTTAAGTCCTTTGACATGCTTGGGAAGAATTTTGGTGAAGAAACATCCTCCCAAACTCGTGTGACAACTTAGGCAGAAACTGCCCAGTTTTGCAGCTTGACCTCCGTCCATTGTTTTGATCATAACTACTTCATCTGAACTCCAAATGCTGTGATTCAAGAAGATCTGAAAACTAGACTTCCGTAGCTTTCCAATGATATATGGATCGTCCTCAGATTTGACGAGTCAAAACATGACCTGTGCAATTTAAAACCCTATCGTGTAGTAACTGTAAGTAGGGATCGTTCAAGCCGGGGACACTAGGGAAGGATTATGTCTGCAAAACAAATCGTTAGTAAGATTCACAAATACAAGTACAATTCTGTCACAACTATACAAGTATAACACACATGATAATATTCACAAATATAAACATATTTACATCGAAATAGATGGGAGTTGAAAGTTGGTTCGAAATATAAAGAAAATAAAACAGAAATAAACAAACATATATATACAAGTGATCATTCAATCCTTTCAACATTTAGAACAGCACAAAACACCGATTAGTTAACATGCAAGGTTATGAATCGGATTAACAAGCAACATTTATAATTTCGAACAATTCAATTAATTTCAACCTTTAATGACTTCTCATGTGTTTTTAGGAACTTCAAATATGCCTGAACCTAAAACATATATGTGTCACCTTGTTTAAACCATCAAATATGCCTAATCTAAACAAGATACACTTACCGTTCACGAGTCGGTTGAAGACATGGTCATAGGTATGGCGTCACTCATCCTAATAGCATGCAAATCCCTCACCCTACCACCCTATGCAGCAACTAGAACCAAGCCATCAAATATGCCTAACTTGATCCTAGATTACCACGGCAGATTAAACTCCCCCCTAATAGTTAACTTGGGTACCATTCAAATTAACCTAGGGTTCGATTACGTGCTCAGGTGATGATTAATCAATTAAAGTTCTCTAATCATATAAACACAGCAAGTTAAGTCTTTTATTCACAATCTAAACATACATTCTAATCGTTATGTTCAAACAATCACATATAAGAAATCACAAAGAAGAATCACATGATCATGCTTGAAACATAAAACCGCAAAAACAATATATATATTTATGAAATTCGACAAAAACAATAGAGTATACAAAAGCTTACATAGATCCATACCTAAGACCTCCTAGAGATAATCGGCAAAGGTAGGGTGAAATTGGCGAAAGAATGGCTGAACTCTCCGGTGAACAATGGATGCGGCAGCTTTTTGTATCTCTAAGTGTTTAGGGTTTTTGGGTAGAGCTTGGCTCTCTAAATATTACAAAGGTTGAAGACCCTAAACTAAGAGCTATACATGTCTATTTATACAGAAAATTTCGAACAAAACGCTAGAGAATTCGGGAGCTTCAAGAAGACACCTTCCTTGTTGAACTTGTAATCCTTTTTGGACTTGGTTTCTTCTTTCTTCTTTGACAAGGATTTCGACTTGGACCTTGGATTTCTGATTTCTTGGACTCCTCTACATGTTATTGGATCAATGTAGGCCTCATTGCACAAGTTTTGGGCTTCTAGGCAGCCGAATCCATTGCAAGAACTCGGTAGGGACAGACTTTCCCGGTTTGACCGGGAGAGCTCCATACTTAGTTGTTTCGGCTGCCATGATGACTTCTTTGAATTTACTTCTTAAATGCAGCTTCCCATGACTTCATTAAGCTCTTCTTAAGTCCTTTGACATGCTTGGGAAGAATTTTGGTGAAGAAACATCCTCCCAAACTCGTGTGACAACATAGGCAGAAACTGCCCAGTTTTGCAGCTTGACCTCCGTCCATTGTTTTGATCATAACTCCTTCATCTGAACTCCAAATTCTGCGATTCAAGAAGATCTGAAAACTAGACTTCCGTATCTTTCCAATGATATATGGCTCGTCCTCAGATTCCTCCTGGATATTTAGATATGATTTTCCGAAGTTGATGTAGGGTTTCTGTAAATTTCTGCTCGGATCAAAATCTTATGTTTCGGAGTTTCTTCTTTTCCATGGCCTCTCTTGTTGTCTTCTATGAATCCAATCTTCATGATTCTTGTTCTCATATGCTCATTTACATGTCATCTACACATTAAACCAAATTCATCAAAAATGACAATGTAAAGGTACGGTGAATCATAAGAGAAATAACCAAGTGTTTGTTCCAAATCGAATTTACAACACTTAAGCACAATTTTCTGTATAAATGCACGTTTTAGCCATTGCTCTACAGAAAAACCCTTTTGACTCAATATAAGTAAAAACAACATTACTAAGGAATAAACAAGGTATAAATGAGGGTAAAAACACATTAAAAACATAGCGTAAAACGCACTTATCAAGATTCCTCCTGGATCTTTAGATATGATTTTCCGAAGTTGATTGACGAGGCCAAAAGTTGACCTGTGCAATTTAAAAAACCCTATCATTGTAGTAACTGTAAGTAGGGATCGTTCAAGCCGGGGACACTAGGGAAGGATTTATATTCTGCAAAACAAATCGTTAGTATTTTCACAAATGTAAAATAAACATACAAGTATAATTCTGTCACAACTATACAAGTATAAAACACATACACAAAATATTATGGGGGTTTTAAAGATGGTTTGAAAATAATGCAGAAAATAAAGACACTTATTTACAAAACATGGTCAATCAATACTCAAGCATAAAACAACATAGCACCGTGAAGAATAGACATGTTACAAATTTCGCAAGTTTAAGAGATCGTATCTACGTTTTCACAACTTGTAATTAATTCCAACTATTTAGACTTCTCATGTAAACTTAGTGCCTACAATCGCCTGACACTAAGTTTGTATATGTGTCATCCTGTTCAATGCCTACAATCGCCTGACATTGAGACAAAATACACTGATCGAACGAGAGTCATTGGAAACATGGTCCTAGGTATGGCGTCACTCATCCTATTCAACATGCAAATCTCTCACCCTGGCAACCCTTGGTAGTGACTAAGAATCAAGACCTACAATCGCCTGATCTCAACCCTTAGAACACTACGGCATATGAAACTCCCCCCTAATAGCTAACTTGTCCGGATTCAAGCTAACCTAGAGTTCGATTACGTGTTCAGGTGAGGATTAATCAATTCAAGTTATTAATTACGTGAACACAAACAACTTAATCTAAATCATCATCCTAACATGTAATTCTACACGTTACAATTATAAACACAATCACATGAAAATCACAAAGAAGAACATGAAAACATGCTTATAACGTAAAACAGAAAACCAAAACAAACATATATAATTATAACCATCATCCATACAGTAGATACACACATAAACCTTGAATGTATTCATACCTAAACCTACCCTAAGAGTCGGCAAGGATTGAAGAAGGGATTGGTGGCGGCAAAGGAATGCAGTCGGCAGCAAGATGCAGTCGGCAGCAAGGGGTTGGCGGCGGCGGCAAGGCTATGGTGTTTCTGTGTAGGGAGGGTTTTTAAGTAGAGCTAGGCTATTCTAAGGCTTAGAGCAATTGAGAGACACGAAATTTGATGTACATAGGTCCTATTTATACAGAAAATTTCGAAGAGAAACCCTAGAGAATTCAAGAGCTTCAAGGAGACACCTTCCTTGTTGAGCTTGGTTTCCTCCTTTTATCTTTGGACAAAGATTTCGACTTGGACCTTGGATTTCTGATTTCTTGGACTCCTCTACATGTTATTGGATCCATGTAGGCCTTATACACAAGTTTTTGGGCTCATAGGCAGCCGAAATCATAGACAAACTCGGCAAGGACAGACTTTCCCGGTTTGACCGGAAAAGCTCCATACTTGGTTGTTTCGGCTGCCATGATGCATTCTTCAAATCTTCTTCTTTAATGAAGCTTCCCATGACTTCATTAAGCTTCTCTTAAGTCCTTTGACATGCTTGGGAAGAATTTTGGTGAAGAAACATCCTCCCAAACTCGTGTGACAACTTAGGCAGAAACTGCCCAGTTTTACAGCTTGACCTCCGTCCATTGTTTTGATCATAACTCCTTCATCTGAACTCCAAATGCTGCGATTCAAGAAGATCTGAAAACTAGACTTCCGTAGATTTCCAATGATATATGGCTAGTCCTCAGATTCCTCCTGGATATTTAGATATGATTTTCCGAAGTTGATGTAGGGTTTCTGCAAATTTCTGCTCGGATCAAAATCTTATGTTTCGGAGTTTCTTCTTTTCCATGGCCTCTCTTGTTGTCCTCCATGAGTCCAATCTTCATGATTCTTGATATAATATGTCCATATACATGTCATCTACACATTAAACCAAATTCCTCAAAAATGACAATGTAAAGGTACGGTGAATCATAAGAGAAATAACCAAGTCTTATCCAAAATCGGTTTTTACAACACTTAAGCACAAATTTCTGTATAAATACATGTTTTAGCCATTGCTCTACAGAAAAACCCTTTTGGACTCAAAATAAGTAAAAACGACCTTACTAAGGAATAAACAAGGTACAAATGAGGGTAAAAACATATTAAAACATAGCGTAAAACGCACTTATCATTGATGTAGGATTTCTGTAAATTTCTGCTCGCGGGAGAGTTTCATTCGCGGGAAAGATTTCACTCGCGAGAGAGATTTCACTCGCGGGAGAGATTTCACTCGCGAAACTGACCTCCGGCCATTGTTTCCGGCATAACTTCTTCCTCAGAACTTGGATTGCTACGATTCCAAACGATTTAGAAACTAGACATCCACAGCTTTCCATCCATATATGGCACGTTCTCTAGTTTCTCCTGGATCGTCCTAAGGAAATCTTTGAAGTTGAGTTATGGTTTCTGGAAATTTCTGCTCGGATCAAAATCTTATGTTTCGGAGTTTCTTCTTTTTTATGGCCTCTCTTGTTGTCCTCCATGAGTCCAATCTTCATGATTCTTGATATAATATGTCCATATACATGTCATCTACACATTAAACCAAATTCCTCAAAAATGACAATGCAAAGGTACGGTGAATCATAAGAGAAATAACCAAGTCTTATCCAAAATCGGTTTTTACAACACTTAAGCACAAATTTCTGTATAAAGACATGTTTTAGCCATCGCTCTACAGAAAAACCCTTTTGACTCAATATAAGTAAAAACAACATTACTAAGGACTAAACAAGGTACAAATGAGGGTAAAAACACATTAAAACATAGCGTAAAACGCACTTATCAAACTACCCCACACTTACCCTTTGCTAGTCCCTTAGCAAACTAACTCTAAAACAAAAACAAAACGACTCAAAAACTTCTAATACTTAAACAACTAATACCCTTAAATGATTTGTCTTAGATTCTTTAGCATGCATAACTTTCAAGTTTGAACATTTGAATGAAAAGTGTAATTGCAAAGCTTCATAAGCATGTATCATAGCATGAACAAGTAAGATATGAGATCATATAGCACAAACATGTATGATAACCGTTCCTCCTTACAATGGCATACTCTCTTCTAATCACTCATCCATGGTATTCACTCAATCGTATATGCAAGAGAAAAGATGATAAGATAACAAATAACTTGCATATTTCCACAAATAAAAGCTCTTTGTGAATAGAAATTCATGGAAAAACCTCATATAACAACTATGTGCAATAATGGACCAAAACCATATGCTTGACTCATGAGAAAATCTCCACAAATCAAATTTAGCTATCTTAAGAATCATGAATTAATCTCAATAATATGGTTGTAATGGGGCTTGGTTTCATAAGGTAGGAATATTTAGGGTAAGTGGTGCTTTAAGAAATCACCAAGACTTAGCAAATCTCGCCCCTCCTCATGTCTTCACTTCAAGGGTCGAATTTCTTCATGTTGGACCCATACGTCAATCTTGACTTCTCTCCATATTGTGAACAGGACAAAGGTCATATAAACACTTTTAGACCTTCAAATAATCACTAACTCCAAATTCACAAAACATTACAACACACTATGAAAGAATTTGTGCCTTGAACTTCAATTCTATCCGATTTTTTTTGGACATATTTCTTTCTTTTTGTTCATACATGGCACATACATTTATAATCATATGGTGTTTTACCCCACACTTGCTCTTTATTACATTGTTCACCCCACACTTGCTTCACAGCATCACGCAATACAGCTCCATCAGAAGTACTTTGCCAAGTCTTGATAACAAGGTAAAAGTTTAGCTATTCTAAGCAAAGGAATTCTGTTTAAAGGTGATGAAATAAAAGGCTCAATGTAAGCTCAAAGGGGTTAACTAAGGAGTCCCACGACGGACACAAATTAGGCATAAGTTTTATTTGGCAATGGTGGTGATCCTAATGAGATTAAATTCAATCATATTCAAAATCAAGACATGTTATGATTATAAAGTTTCGACAATCACATAAGTAAGTTCTAGTAAATTCTAGAGTCCATTAAAAAACTATAGCACATAGTTATTGAATATGCAAAGAATAATGAGGTTTCAAAGATAGTGAAAAAGTAGTGAAAATTTCGAAAAAATTTAGACAAAATCGGCACATCACTCATGAAAGAAAGTTTTTAGGCTCAAAAACTCACATATATTATGTTGGAACAATCTAATCAAACATGCATACTTCATTATCAATCAAGTCTCAAATATTCATACTAATTCACAATATCCATGAAACTCGCAATTTCTTAAGATAAATGTTAAATCGTCAATTATGCATTTAAAAGATAAGATCATCATAGACTTTTAAGGGTATATCCTAAGACTCAAACAACAGTTAAAAATATTTAAAACAAATTTGAAAAATTTCGAAAAAAAATTAAAAAGTTTCGGAAAATTTGAAAAACACACCAAACAAAAAATATGTTACTATGTAACCTCTACCCCACACTTAGAAAATTACATTGTCCTCAATGTAAAACCAAAATACTGTTATAATTTCCTAAGCATGTGTCTAAGTCACATAATAAACCAAAATAACAAAATAATTCAACCACAAAAGTGAAGGGATTAGATAAATGCAAACTCTCGTTGATGGCTCCTTCACAGCTACGGTTGAAATGAGTTGCCTCTCATGCAGCGCTTAATGTTTATAGTCTGTCAGCCTAGACTTCTCCCTTTCTGATGGCGCCAACCTTTGTTGCCATGGCTCTCCCACATTGTGCTTTTCAACATTTGTGCTCTTGTTGCTCATTCAACGTTGATGACACAATAACTGGTAGAGTGTCATCTTCTCCAAGAAAAACGTACTTCAAATGTGGGGGAAAAGTTTTTAGCTCTAACTTAGGGGCCTGTTCCACAGATGGTAACAATTTGTTAGTGGATAATGGAATTGACAAGGGAGTATTATACCTTTTGGTAGGTGGTTGTGACTCAAGCTCTTTCACAACTCCAAGTATGGACGGCTCCAAATCTTTCAAAGCCTCCTCATCCTGTTCTCCAAACTTATCAAATCCGACCCCTTGCTCGATCACTATGAAAAACAAACAACACAAAAAATGCAATATGCACACAATATGCAAAACAATAAAACACAAGTATGATTGAATGCAAAATGGATGTAGTGCAAACACAATCCGGATAACATGAAACAAAATGCAATATGGCATGATGCAAACAAAAGAAAACAAAAAAAATACAATATGCAACATGATATGCAAAATGATGAGGCTAAACTAAGAAATATGATAAGGCTTCGGCAACTAAGATGAAACTAACACAAATAACTTTGCTAACACACACACACATGGCATTGACACTCAACAAGATTAACACACACACACGGCAAACACATACATTTATCAACAAAGCATAAATATAAGTTAGAAACACACACGGCATTCATAGTTACATATAGACAAAAATCATGACAAAAACATAATGTGATGACGTCTCATCCTAAAATGTTTTCTACTTGATTTTATTAAACTTTAATTTTCGAGGTACGTGGAGCAGGGAAGACCACTGTGCAATGGACTGATACAGCCCAAGGTAGTGTTATGCTTCGTCCGATATACCTCAAACATTAAAGTCAAATTAATTTGAAGTTCATGGCGTCATACATGTCTAAGTAAATTCTAGCGTTTAAAGTGTGGTGATGCTTCGGCCCAAGCATTTGGCTAGTTCGAGCGGATTCCGTGGTTTCAGAAGGCAAGTGTCAATGTCACGGGGGGCAAACCCCCTACAAGAACCAGGCAGGACTCGTTTGTGATCAAGGAGGCGGACCCCTATCAACCCCTTCACCGAGAAGAGTGGTCAGTCATGATCTTGAGATCCAATTGAACAAACCTGAATTCCATATCTATAACAGAACGGCCCCTTACTCAGCTAGGAACAAACTCGGGTCACTAGACCACTCGACAAGTGTTAATCAAAGCCGCCCTCAACCTCATGAAATCCGCAAATAACATGAAGGGTTTAGGCTAAGATTAACAAATGCGGCTTCTCCCTACATGTTACACTTTAAAAACCACAATAAACTTCAATCACATATGAAACAATAAACCTCCTAAACATTTACTAAGTTATAATAGTTACAACAAAAACACATATGGCACAAAAATATACAAATATAATACATACAAATTTGATAGTTACACTAAAATATAAGAGATAAATTGTTAGTCAAAAATCATGGCACAACATATACAACTTTCACACAAAGGAATTCGGCACATACACAAATATACAATGTACAAATCGACACTATTCACACAAATATAAGAGAAAAAACGTTAGCACAAAATATACATATAAATCCTTTTTAGCATCCCCGGCAACGGCGCCAAAAACTGACGAGTCATTAGTTGACCTATGCAATTTAAACCCTATCGTGTAGTATTAGTAAGTAGGGTATCGTTCTAGCCGGGGACACTAGGGAAGGATTAAATTCTGCAAAACAAACGTCAGTACAAAGAAATACACTATACATATATACAAATTTGATGGAAGATTTATAAAGTGGTGCGAAACATATAAAGAAAAAAACAATTTATGTACAGGTGATCATCCAACCATGCAACATTTAGAATAGCACATAGCACCGATTAAATAGCATGTAAGATTATGAAACAGATTAAGATGCAATGTTTAAAATTTCAAATACTTTAATTAATTCCAACTTTTTATGAGTTCTCATGTAACTTAGAACTTACGACGCGCATCATCCTAAGTTTATGTGTCATCTCGTTCAATGCTTACGACACGCATCACATTAACACGAAATACACTTACCGTTCATGAGTCGTTGGAGACATGATCCTAGACATGACGTCACTCATCCTATTAGCATGTAAATCACTTACCCTAGCAACCCTATGCAGCAACTACAATTGAGAACCCGACGCGGTGAACTCAACCCTAGATTACTACGGCAGATTAAACTCCCCCCTTAGGAACATCCGTGCACAGACTACCCTCAGGTTCGATTACGTGATCAGGTAAGCAAAAAATCAATTTGACAACTACTAAACACACAAACATAGACAACCTAATCTAAATCATAAGTCTTAACATGCAATCTAAATCGTTACACAACTCATATGTTATTAAAAAGATCACAAAGAAAAACTTAACAACATCTGATATTGTATAAAACCAAAAATCCAGAAATAATATTTATGAAGAACAATAAACACAGTAAAAATACACAAAGACATGGAGAAATCCATACCAAATCCTACCTAAAAGGTTCGGCTAAGGCAAGGATGGTTGGCGGCAAGGGATGATTGATGCAGCTGCAAGGGGTGTTGGGCGGCAGCTTTGTGTTTCGGCTGTGTGAGGGTTTTTGGGTAGAGTTTGGCTATACTATGTTTTTGAGCAATTGAAAGACACTAAAATTGATGTACATAGGTCCTATTTATACAGAAAATTTCGAAGAGAAACCCTAGAGAAATCAGCTACTTCAAGGAGTCCCATTCCTTATTGAACTTGTAATCCTTTTTGGACTTGGTTTCTTCTTTCTTCTTTGACAAGGATTTCGACTTGGACCTTGGATTTCTGATTTCTTGGACTCCTCTACATGTTATTGAATCCATGTAGGCCTTATACACAAGTTCTTGGGCTCATAGGCAGCCGAAATCATGGACAAACTCGGCAAGGACAGACTTTCCCGGTTTGACCGGAAAAGCTCCATACTTGGTTGTTTCGGCTGCCATGATGCATTCTTCGAATCTTCTTCTTCAATGCAGCTTCCCATGACTTCATTAAGCTTCTCTTAAGTCCTTTGACATGCTTGGGAAGAATTTTGGTGAAGAAACATCCTCCCAAACTCGTGTGACAACTTAGGCAGAAACTGCCCAGTTTTGCAGCTTGACCTCCGTCCATTGTTTTGATCATAACTCCTTCATCTGAACTCCAAATACTCTGATTCAAGAAGATCTGAAAACTAGACTTCCGTAGTTTTCCAATGATATATGGATCGTCCTCAGATTCCTCCTGGATCTTTAGATATGATTTTCCGAAGTTGATGTAGGATTTCTGTAAATTTCTGCTCGCGGGAGAGTTTCATTCGCGGGAGAGATTTCACTCGCGGGAGAGATTTCACTCGCGAGACTGACCTCCGGCCATTGTTTCCGGCATAACTTCTTCCTCAGAACTTGGATTGCTACGATTCCAAACGATTTAGAAACTAGACATCCACAGCTTTCCATCCATATATGGCACGTTCCCTGGTTCCTCCTGGATCGTCCTAAGGAAATCTTTGAAGTTGAGTTATGGTTTATGGAAATTTCTGCTCGGATCAAAATCTTATGTTTCGGAGTTTCTTCTTTTTCATGGCCTCTCTTGTTGTCCTCCATGAGTCCAATCTTCATGATTCTTGATATAATATGTCCATATACATGTCATCTACACATTAAACCAAATTCCTCAAAAATGACAATGTAAAGGTACGGTGAATCATAAGAGAAATAACCAAGTCTTATCCAAAATCGGTTTTTACAACACTTAAGCACAAATTTCTGTATAAAGACATGTTTTAGCCATTGCTCTACAGAAAAACCCTTTTGACTCAATATAAGTAAAAACAACATTACTAAGGACTAAACAAGGTACAAATGAGGGTAAAAAACACATTAAAAACATAGAGTAAAACGCACTTATCACTACTCTCAGGCCAAAGGCAACGTATGGAGGCAGCAGTGAGAGGGCATCATAAGTCTAAACGTCCATGGGAAGACGACATAGGGGGGAATATGAGCCACAAACACGCGCACTCCTACGTGAGGATGCCATGCCGACGTCTCATGTCTTTGTGAAAGACATAGAGCGGCGTAGTCATGTCAAGCTTTTAAGCGTGGTGTCGAACCATAATAGACAATGGAAGAATACTTTCAATCCAACATGAAAAATTCTTCGACATTGTGCCAACGATTTCATCGATGTCTCAAATTACATATTGCTTGGAAAGAAGATCAAACGTAGTTCCTCAATGACGTCAATGTCAGAGGCTTCCAGAGTTAGATCCGAAAACGGTGAAGTTCACGATCATTAGGATGACATTCATGTTTGATTTCCCGTACACTCTTTGTACATTCTTTGTATGCATTCACGACTTACGAATTAGCTCGACAATCCTTGAAACCGGTGATCTTGAGATCCACAACCGTTTTATTGTTCTAAGCTGGCGTGATTTGTTTTGACAAGTTTGGTGTCTAGGGATCTAGGCCGGGAACACCATCACTATGGTTGGCTGTGCCTCCCCCTCTCTTCTAGATAATGCCACAAAGTGTATCATTGACAACGTAGTCAAACCAGTGATAATCAAGACACGGGACTAATTGCACAACAGGACTTTATACCCGTTGGCACATGTCAATGGTGTCTCAAACCTCAAATGGGAGTGCGTGAGATGTGAAATCTCGGCATTAAGTATGTCAAAACTCAAATGAGCAGAATGTTACCTTGCTCTTGCATACAAAACCAAGCTGTGATGAGACTCGATAGAGGTCACAAAACAATGCTTTATTGGTTTGTCCTTCGGATTGATACTAACAACCCGATTGAACGTTGTCCAACAACGCGGGTGCTAACAAGCGACCATTTTAATCAAAATAAACCCGGCGTTGGATACCAGACAACGCGGACCCAGGAACACTCTTAGTTCCGGGATTTTCAAAACCTGCACTCACCAAATACCAAACATAGAAGGAGATGGGAGAAAGAGAGGAACCGTTTTTATCCTCCCCGAGGTTATTGAACTTGAAATTACACAAAACATAAAGCTTACTTGCTAGTTTGTCAAATAGACTGCATTTATATAAGCTGCTCCAAGCTTCCATGCTCAAGTCCATACGCGTTCGGCGATCGTTCGCGTAATTCCATCATGAATTGTTGCGGGTGAAGGCCATGAAACACATGAAAATCATATGGTTAGTTAATCTTGCCATAAAACAGTAGCAAATCATTGAAAAACATCAACCATATGAAGGATTCAAAGAGAATTTAGGAATACAACCCGTTTTCCTCAAGGAAAAGTGATTCCTATACGCGTTGAAGCCATTGCGAGGATGGGTTTACCCACTTTTACTCTGGTTCTGGGGATTTCCTTTTGTCTGAAGGATCCTGACATCCTTGTACATAACCTCTCCAAATTTCGCTGAAATCAGAGTTCCGAAAGTTCCCGAACCGGTTGCTTGAATATTTCGGCTGGTCTGTGGATTCTGGCGGCCAGTTCGATTCCTTTCCGGCCAGTTCTTGGGGTGAGACCGGCGGCGTTGGAAGCGTATGATCAATATCTTCAACTTCTCTGTTGGTGACGAAAGCCAATTTGGAAATTTTTCTGTCGATATTGGCGTTTGAAACCTGAGACAGATTTTAGGGTTTATTGGTGCGCATGTGCACAGGGGGGTGCGCGCGGTGCCCAGGGGGTGCGCAGCGGTGCCCAGGTGGTGCACGGTGGTGTGCGCAGCGGTGCACAGGAGGTGCGCAGTGGTGGTGCGCGGCAGTGCGCGCGCAGTGCACAGGCGGGCGCACGACAAAAATTTTTCGGTGGCCTACTTGCTCTTTTTGAGGTTTAGAGCTACGTGCATGATAACGTGTTCTAGGAGAAACTCTATAATGATTAGGAATAGAGAATCAGCTCCTTGTTGTTATTCATTCATATGATAGGAGCTTTTTATATAGGAACTTTACATAGTCATACTAGGAAACTAGTACATAGATCATATCTCTACTAGGGTCTATAAAGCCCACATACATAACATGGACCAAGACACACATACATGTCCAATTATCCTTGAACAATGTAGAGATTAATTGATAATTTCATGTACTATTATGATATTACATATAAATTATTAAATATGAATAAACACACGAATATAAAAGTTTATAAAACTTTTAATATTATCTATCTTTTTAACGAAAAATGCTAGCTGCGGGGACTTTTTCTAGTTTGTTGTAATTGACGTTTGAATATAACCCTAAACAGGGAAGAGAAAAAGAGAATTAGAATTCGGCTGTAACAGAAACACCCTCGTCTGGGTCGTCGAGATTTGAAAGGCAAAGATGTTAAGGATATCTCATCTTAGACTCTCTCTCACTTCCACTCTCAACCTCTCGATTTGTTTAAACCCTGAAAAACTCTCTACTTGGTCTGCGGCTTGTCCACCCTGTGGTCTCTTGAAACAATCTTCCCCCAATTCCAACCGGCTTCTTCTTCGTGTGATGGGCACTCCAGCTCCCAAGTGTAGAGGTACTCTCATTTCAGGGAAAGAATATGAAAGGGAATAATAGAATGTCTTCCAGTTCTTGTCTATTCAATCGCACATAATTTAGCACAGTTTTTCTGCTTTCGGCCATTTCATCCTACTGCGGTAATGGAAAACAGGCAGCTGTCAATTTTATTTTTGGTGGCCATGAGTGCACACAACAAAAGCCTTATGAATGTGGTAAACAAAAATTGCATTAGATGAGTAGAACAGCTTGATCTCACCCTTGTGCTTCCCAAGCGTAGACCTGGCTTGGCTAATTTGAAATGTTTAATTGTTATGTATCCACAATCTGATGAGTCTGTAAGTTGATGACCCTGTTGTTTGGGAGTATCTCACAATGCTGTCCCTCATGTTTTTAGGTCCTTCACATCTGCAGTAAGTACATAAATATGAATTTGTTTGTTTTCTTGATTGGTTATTGGAAACATTATATTCTCACCATTCACTTGATTACATGGATGCGAGTACAGTAGGCGCCACTAGTAGGAATCTCTCTCCCTCTTACACACACATTTCTCTCTCTCTCTCTCTCTCACACACACACACTCTAACACTACCATACTCACACTCCTTGTTTAAACTAGATTTCCCTTTAATCGAAGAGTTCTAATGTACGTTCCTTTCAGCTTCATTTAGTTCTGAAAGCAGCTCTGGTGATGGAAGAGAGATATTGGTCCAGCACCTGCTTGTCAAAGAGGACAATCTTAAGCTTCTCTTAGATCTTCAGCAGAGAATGTCACGAGGTCAGATCTCAAGCTGTTATTTCACAATTGCTGGCATTTGTTTGTTTTTTATTTAGAGACTTCAAGTTTTTAGTGAGTTTTCTGGACTATATGTGCATTTCCATTTGTGTTTATGTTATTTGAATGTAAAGTTCTTGTTAGTGTAAAAGAAAATGAAATCAATTTTCACCAAAGGAAAAAAAATCAAACATAATGGTGAATTGTCTGATGTATAATTCATTTTATTGTCAATTTTTTACCTACTGCCGTGCTGGTCTCATGCTACTCGTTAATTCAGGTGAAGACCTTAGTGATCTTGCTGCAGAGTACTCGATATGTCCATCCAAAGAAGAGGGGGGAATGCTTGGGTGGGTGAGAAAGGGGCAAATGGTATGTGGATGTATTTATCTGCATGGATCTTTCTAAAACATTTGGGGCATGTGAATTTAATTTCTTGTGCAGTTGTGGTTCTATAGTTTTTGTTATATATGGTAATTTTGGCATCGGATTCAGCAATTGTCTTTTCTTCCCCCAGCTTGGAAATATCCGTATTCTTCCATATTTCTTTCTAGCTGTGATATATCTTCATTGGTTATCTAGTTTGTTGTAAGGAAGTGCTCGTTCTACATTGTAGAGCCAAATGGGATTACTATTACAAAGAAACCATGATCTATGTGTCAATCACTATTACACTGGAAGATCAGTTGCTTAATGGATTATTGATGTTTAAGCTAAGTAGCAATATGTTTATTATTTTAGCATCATGTGAAGATGAAATGTATGGCAGCTAAAAGGTTGATATGAAAAGAACATGAAGTACAAGTTCTTTGATTTCTAGAATTTTGTTTCTAACACCAATATACTTTGATAGATATGATGATTCATGTGCCAGGTACCTGAATTTGAGGAGACTGCATTTAATGCATCTTTAAACAAAGTTGTTAGGTGCAAAACCAAATTTGGATGGCATTTATTACAAGTACTGTCAGAGAGGTATGTTTAAAACCTTTTTCTTACTAATTTCTTACTAGACAATTCAGGTCACTCCTGACTCACAATTTACGATAATAACCTTTTTTTATGTGCATTGTATGCTGTTAGGGTGGAATCAGTACTGCAAAACATTCAATGCAAGGAGCTGCATGTGAAAATGCAAGATCCAAGTTTCTTAGACGAGGCACAGTTGATTGATGTCCGAGAACCTGAAGAAGTGTATGCTCTCATCTCTTATTCCTGCTCTTAGCTGTCTAGATATTTTCTTTTTATTTTTTGTTTCTTAGGGGAATCTGATTTAAAATTCTTACAATCAGTAAAGTACAGCTTGTTAAGTTTTGGCATGGTGGCTTTCGTTGGGTGTT
The DNA here is from genome assembly GCA_951800085.1 of Comarum palustre. Taxonomy (NCBI): domain Eukaryota; kingdom Viridiplantae; phylum Streptophyta; class Magnoliopsida; order Rosales; family Rosaceae; genus Comarum; species Comarum palustre. The sequence continues at coordinate 19,712,754 of OX637573.1, read as the reverse complement.
GGTAGGTATAGTAGTGCTTTTGTGGAGGAGAATACTGGTAATTGACAAGAAAACTATGGGCGTCTAGTTGTTGAAGTTACTGAAGTATCATATAAGAGATCTGAGCTGCAAGGTGATTAAGAATTGTTAAAGGATGTTCGACAGAAACTGTGTAGCAATGAGAACATCCTAGTTTGGGGGATACTGAAGAAAATAGTGATTAATTTTTGCATCACTGATACTTTACTCCATCTAAGGAAATACCATATATGGTGTATTGTGTAGTGATTGCTGTGATCTTGCATCATGTTCGCACAATATAATTCCTAGAGATTTGATTCTTTCTTTTCTCTTAACTGCATTTGATTCTTTCTTTTCTCTTAACTGCAATTGGTTCTTCGTGTGTGTGTTTGGCACTGGCAGCATGCGTTTCTTCCTTTTATTGGCTACTGTTTCTTCAAGTTCTCTTTGTTTAACAGGGCCCAAGCTTCTTTATCCGGATTCCAGGTTCTTCCCCTTCGACAATTTGGAAGCTGGGGACCTGACATAACCATGAAATTCAATCCTCAAAAGGATACATATGTTATGGTAGGCACATATTGGTTGCCAAAACTGAATAAGGAAGAATTGAATAATGCTGAGATTTTAAGCCCAATTTGGGCTTTCATAGGTGACATTTTGCATGTTTCAGTTTTTCTATGTAATGAAGAACTAGGAAATTGTGTTGGGCAAAGAAGAAGATCATGGGTGTTACAAGTGATCATCTTTGTTTGTACCACTATGTTAATAATGCATCCTTGCAGTTGCTTTTATTGTTGGACTAGGATGCTGTTGATCGGCTACTAATTAGCCTTTTTGTCAAATATATTATAAAATATCTTAGTCCACTTAGTCCTATTTCTGTTGTCATGTTGATTATTGATACACATCATAGAACACTTCAGTAGTAGGTTCTGTTGGAACAATAGGGGCAAACATCTGTGTTGCATGATTTTCATCATCTTTTTTTCTTATGTATAGCTGTATTAGCTGACTGCTTGTTACTGACATTTCATGTTTCAAATGCAGTGTCACCATGGCATGCGATCTTTACAGGTTGCCCAGTGGTTACAGACGCAGGTATAGCACTCTCTGCTACATTAAGTTACTATTAATTAATCCTTTAAATAACTGAAAAATTGAAATAAATCTAATACATCCAATAATATTTTATACAAACCATTTCACAGCCCTTTCTTTTCTAGTGTTACAAATTTAATTGAGTTGTGTCAATAGTCTTTCCTTTAAGTTCATCTGGAAGCTCTACCAGTGTGTCATGTTGAAAGTTCAAGGGAAATGTTCAAGATATTACCATTAGATAGTAGCTCTTATAAAACCTGTATTATAAATGTGAAATGAGTTGGATGTTATAAATTTCAGTTCCACCTTTCAGGAATTGCCGAAAATATCCCTTCATACATCAGTCCATTTATATGGTAACTTGTTTTTTTTCATGTGAAGTACTGAAAGTTTCAAGACATGGAACAAGGAACTTTCAGATTGTGTTTTATTCTCAGTGTGATATATATGGAATTAGTACTATATGGTTCTCTGGTGAGGTTTGTATTATCTCAAAGAACAAGTCACATAGTAATTTAGGGCTGAATTTATTTTTTATTTGTTATTTTTAATTAAACTCGTTAGTAATTTAGGGTTGAATTAGTACTTTTTGGTTCTCTGGTGAGGATAGTAATTTAGGGCTGAATTTATTTTTATTGAAATTTTTAAACTAAACTCGTTAGTGTAGAGTGAACAGATGCGTATTGTCAGATATCTTTTGAATGTACGGAGCGAAAAGTATGTATTGAAAAATTTTGGTAGGTGAGAAGTCCATAATGTGTTTTTTTTCGTAACATGGCCTTGATTGGAAGTCTAATTTAATTATAAGTTCATGTCTTTTGTTTTGGGGAGATTGGAGCTAGTTGGGTACTTGGATTGAAGGATAGAATAGCATTTGCTAAAACTCTGTGGAGGGTTGTGTAACAGTTTTCTGGGTTATTTGAATGTAGCATAGTTGATATGTATTTTATTTATTTTTGTATTTATGTATTTATTTATTTATTTATTTTTATTGGTAGTATAAGGTGCAGTGTGGAAAATGTGTATTTTTCATTAGCATTACAGGCATAAAATTCATAAATATTTATGAATTCAGAAAAAAAGAAATAGAGCATGTTGATTATATCAAAATTTGGGGGCAACAATGATCTTAGTTTATCATGAGTAAAGACACTATTGCTGACATTATAACGTCTACGAATTGCTGACATGAATGAAAAAAGAACAGTTTGAATACCATATTAGATCTTCTGATTTTAGCGATAACAGTTTGCCGCACTCTTTATTAAAGCCCCACAGATAAAGCCCTTATGTCGCCATACTATGAAGAAACTTGTGTTTTAAAGTGCCAGTTGCACAAGAGGGTTGGGCTAGGGGATAAAACTCCTCTCGAGGTTGTGCTCTGTAAAAACAGGAGGTCTCTAGGGTTTTTCTTGGTTGGCTGTTTCTCCGTCCGGCGGCGCGTCGTCTTAGGACACCGTCGTCAGATGGGATCTTCAGGATGGATCCAGGCGGTGGTGCTCGGTTGTTAGTGGATGGTGGAAGGAGGGAGACGGGTCGTTGGAGGAGGGAGGATCGAGAGAACAACACGGACGAGTTTGAGATTGCAGTCGCTTCGATTCTCATCTAGCGTCGTCGACCAGGAGCGCGCTGGTCTCGGAGGCGATTTAATCTATGATCATGGGAGATTCAATCTACTCGGATCAGATTTCTCGATCTGGGTTGAGTATGTAGCTGTGATTCATTACAGATCTGTAGGGAAGAGATGGTGGGCTGCTCCCCTGTGACATGTGCGGACGGAAGCGTGGCTCAGATGGTGGCGGCGCGACGTGTCGTCTCAGACGTGGTTGCTGGTGTTCTGCTGGGTCGGTCTTCTGGGTGGCCTGCTTTTGAGGTCCATTGAGGTTTAAGTTGGGCGCTAGGAGGTAGCCAGTTGGTGGTATAGCCTTGTCGGATGGTGGTGGTGGAACGAGAGGAGAAGGATTCTCTTGGTTGCGGACTAAGTTGTTGTTTCGGTTGTCCTATGTTGTAGCAAGGTCGTGCTCCAAGGGATCGTTTAGACCTTGTCGTCGATTAAGAGTGAATGTTCAGATCAGTTTGGTGGGGTAGCATGCTAGAGCGGTGGAAAGCTGAGATGGGAAAGCTTTGTGGCGTTGACGTACTCGGGTTGAATCCTTTGATCTGGGTCGTGTCTCTCTGCATCGCTTTGGTATTGATATTGAATGTGTGGGTGCTGCCTTTACACGGTGGGACGTTGGGTGACAACCAATGTTGGCGGCGAGAAGGCATAGCTTCGATCAGGCTGCAACAACAGTTTGGGCTAGGTATCAAGGTGGGTGCTCTTCGAGGTCCAATGGGGTTTGGGTGGCTTGGGCTCTTTTTGGGCCCAGAGTTGGTTTTCTGATGTGTGTTTTGTTTCGGTGAGTTTAGTTTGTCGTCCCTCCTTTTGGGCGAGGGTGTTAGTGTTTTGGTGTTGGTGTCGTTTGGTGGTTTTGGTTAGGTTTAGGTTTATAGGTTTAGTTTAGTTTGTTGTTTGTTGTCCCTCCTCTTTGAGCGAGGGTTTAGGTGTTTTTTAGTAGTTTGGTGTTGTAGGTCGCGTCGTGGGGTGCCATGGTTATGATGTCGTTTCCAAGGACTATTTTGATGTCGGTTAGTTCTTGTTGTCAATGTAATGAGGTGTGCATATATGCTGGTAGTTTTGGCATGTAGTGTTTGAAATGGTTGGTTCTTTTTGAGGTTGACTGTAAGGATGCATCGGTACTTCTGGATTAGGTTAGGTTACGTTTGAACCCAGTTCGGTTCTTGTCCACTGTAATCGTAGGGTTTTCGGGTAGGTAGAGGAGAGGGGAATTTATTTTCACCACTGATGTCTCTCATGATTGTAATTTGTATTCCTGTTAATAAAATTCTCTATTGTTTGCTCTAAAAAAAAGGGGGTTGGGCCCAAGGTCAGTATGACTTTGATGACCCAAGGTTAGCATTACTTGTATCTGGTAACCATGAAGTGATGAAACCATCTCTCTTAAATTTCTGGTCATTTTCATTGTTGGATGAAGAACAATTTTTTGCTAGTTGGACTCAGTTAGCTTTCAAAATACAAAGGAGAGCCCCTTGGGATAATTATTTTACACCGGGGTCACCAATGTCAAACTGGGTCGGTATACTTGCTGGTATCACTTTCTCACCCAAAGAACTAAGTCGGGTATCTCCAGGTTCACTTAAAATTAAGATATGGGGTGATTGTAGAAGTTGGTTATGATATTCTTGTCAGACATCTCACTGTCGTATCCCTGCTAGGCCTACCGTTATAGGTACTCTGTATGTCCATACTATTCTAGGAAAGATCCTTATATTTCATCCTTATATTACTATTATTTCTGCTGTGTAAGCTTTTTTGTGTGCTGGTTACAACTTTTTCAATGGTTCAGGGTTTCAAGAGAGTCTTCAATGTTGCTGGGGGAATTCATGAATATGCTCGAACAGCTGACCAAACAATTCCCACCTACTGATGATATTTTCCAGATTAGAGATGTGCTTCCCATCACTTGAGACGGTTCAATATTTTTGCTGTGTACTATTGGTTTCCGGTGTTTCTACTTTCTAGACAGTGACATGCTCGCCCACGAGACCTAACTGTTAATGTTCTGAGCTTAAAGCAGGTTATTTATAATTTTAGCACAGCCAACCTGAACAGACTGCCGGTAACGGTTTTGTTTTTCCCGTAAAAAGTTGGGAAAATGGAAGCTAAGCCTCCCACGTATGAGACAAAGGGTAAGGACCGTTTCAAACAGGTGGATTTTGAAATAATTAAACTCCAAAACTCCTACAATCCCTCATCATCAGTCTGTAATATCCTCGGTCCAAGCTGTAATCTACCTAATTTGCATGCCTCTAATCTCTCTGTCTATTGTCTCTCTCCAGCAACCCTTTTTTCCCTCGGCCCCCAAAACCGAACATTTCCTGCCCCATAGCTTGGCCACCGTAGTCCGAGAGATCTCTGTCTCTTGCTATCTCTCTCTTCCGCCATGGGCAACTGTTGCTCTCAACGCAACACGGAGGATGCCCCGAATGACGAAAAGGGAGACAACGATGGTGGCCTGGATATGAATGCCAATGTGACAAACAATGCTGCTCCCGACTCCCAGGGTTACAAGCCTCCCCCGGCATCCCCACCACCCGGTGGAAAGCCTGCGGCGAAGACAGGGCCTATTGGACCTGTTCTTGGGAGGCCAATGGAGGACGTACGTTCGACCTACTCTATTGGAAAGGAGCTGGGGCGGGGACAGTTCGGGGTGACTCACCTGTGTACACATAAACAGACGGGAGAGCACTTTGCCTGCAAAACCATAGCCAAACGCAAGCTGGTAAATAAGGAAGATATAGAGGACGTGAGGAGGGAGGTCCAGATCATGCACCATTTGACCGGACAACCAAACATCGTGGAGCTCAAGGGAGCTTATGAGGACAAGCAGTCGGTTCATCTGGTCATGGAACTGTGCGCCGGTGGAGAGCTTTTTGACCGGATCATCTCTAAGGGGCATTACACCGAGCGTGCTGCAGCCGCCTTGTTAAGAACCATCGTTCAGATCGTCCACACCTGCCATTCCATGGGAGTCATCCATAGGGATCTCAAGCCTGAGAATTTCCTTCTGCTCAACAAAGACGAGAACTCACCGCTCAAGGCTACCGATTTCGGTCTATCGGTCTTTTACAAACAAGGTTCCCTATTTTTTATATTATTTATTACACACAAGTCACGTCTTTTCTTGTAGTAATTAATGTAATATTATGATTGTGATTTCACAGGAGAGGTGTTCAAGGATATTGTTGGCAGCGCATATTACATAGCACCAGAGGTGTTGAAGAGGAGATATGGACCAGAAGTCGATATATGGAGTGTTGGAGTCATGCTTTACATTCTTCTGAGTGGTGTTCCTCCTTTCTGGGCAGAATCGGAACATGGGATATTCAACGCAATATTACGTGGTCACCTCGACTTTTCAAGCGACCCATGGCCTTCAATATCACCTCAAGCAAAGGATCTTGTGAGGAAGATGTTGAATTCAGATCCCAAACAGAGATTGACAGCATTCCAAGTTCTAAGTAGTACTCCTATCCTTATGATTATATGTCTACGTTGGATATTAATTATATATATATATATATATATATATATATTCACACACACAAAGCTTTTTTAAAATTAAATTGTGAAAGCATATTTTGCTCATCGTTTGGTCAAATTTTTCGATTATAGTCAGTCAGTATCTAGATATATATGTCATGATTATCTTTACAAAGTTTCGTCTAGTTTGGTGATCGTTTCGGGTATCAAATTAAATTAAATAAGTCAACAGAATAAAATCTGTTCAAGCAGAACCGTTCTCGTAAATCACGATTACGGAAGAGCAAACGATCACCAAATTAGATGAAACTTTGTATAGATGATCATGATATATATATATTTAGATATTGATTGACTATGATCGAAAAATTTGACTGAAAAGTGAGCGAAATATAAACCTTCACACTTTAATTTCAAAACGAAGATTTGCTATGGATAGGGACTGAACTGTATATATATATATATACAACTTTTCTTGGATACAAACATCCGCACCAATGGTTTTGGTGCGGATTTTCATTTTTGCACCACTTTTTCATCTAATTTCTCCATCTCTACCGTCTAATATCTAGATAATAATGTGTAGATCATTGATCTCTGCAAAATTTCAGCAAATTTGGTGATCGTTAAGGCCTTCAAAATCAGAAAATAAATGGACGGAATGAATTTTGTCAACATGAACCGTTCATGTTTATAACAGAAAAACGCAATTTTGAGGACGATCACCAAATTAACTGAAATTTTGCATAGATGATCTACATAATATTATCTAGATACTAGACGATAGAGATGAGGAAATTCGATCGAAAAGTGGTGCAAAAATGAAAATCCGCACCAAAACTATTGGTATAGACGTTTGTAGCCTAGAAGGGCTATATATAAATATAAATATATATATAGGGCTTTCTAATGACGTGTCTATTTTTTTGACATATATGTGGGATTAGAATGATGAGTCTCATTTTTTGACATATATGAGGGATCAGTAATTACACCAACTTTTTGATCACCAAATCATATCTCTACTGTTCAACATGTAATTTTATATTATTAAATAACTTATGCAAAATTTCATTCAATTTGGTAATCGCTAAGGTGTTTAAAACAGCGAATTAAAATTATAAGCATGAATGGTTCAGCTTTTAGAGATTTGATCGGTCAATTGATTTTAGTTAGTTCGAAGCCTTAACGATCACCAAATTGGATGAAATTTTACTTAAATGATTTACATATGTGAATATAATTATTGAACGGTGGAGATGTTGATATGTAATCGAAAAGTTGGTCTATTGTTTGATCCCTCATATATGTCAAAAAAATGATCCCTCATTTGAAGGGCCCTATATATATAAATGGTTTATTAATGGTTGGTTTTATACTTTCTTCACCCAGATCATCCATGGATCAAGGAGGACGGTGAAGCACCAGATGTTCCTCTCGACAATGCTGTGCTCAGCAGGCTCAAACAGTTCAAAGCAATGAATCAGTTCAAGAAAGTTGCACTAAGGGTATGAATAGACCAATCGATGGTCATTTCAATCTCAACTAAATATAGACCGATCGATGTGCATGAAATAATGGGCGTGCATATAATGGAACACTAGTTTTTGTTCCATTAATTCGATATCCGGCCAACAAATTAATCAAGTAAAGCGATTGATTCCAGGTTATTGCCGGTTGCCTATCAGAGGAAGAAATCATGGGTTTGAAAGAGATGTTCAGGGGTATAGATACAGACAACAGTGGGACTATCACACTAGAAGAGCTCAAGCAAGGTCTTGCTAAGCAAGGCACCAAGTTATCTGAATACGAAGCTAAACAACTAATGGAAGCTGTAAGTGGCCGGCACCTGCACCGATCAATCTCTCTCTCTAGATCTCCGATCATATATATACACATTCTTATTTAAATTACTAACTTTATTTCATTGAAATACAAAATAAAGGCCGATGCTGATGGGAACGGGACCATAGATTATGATGAGTTCATCACAGCAACGATGCACTTGAACAGAATGGACAGAGAAGAGCATCTCTACACTGCCTTCCAGCACTTCGATAAAGACAACAGCGGGTACGTAGTTACAAATCAGCGATCAGATTTGTCTGCAAATTTATAAGAAAGCGAATACATGCAATATATGATGAAATTAATATACCAACCATATATGTGATCATGAACATAATAGGTTTATCACGACTGAAGAACTAGAGTCAGCCCTCCGCGAATACGGCATGCATGATGGAAGAGACATAAAAGAAATCATTGCTGAAGTCGACGCTGATAATGTACGTAATAATTAGTAATGAATCGAAATAAAGCAGCAGCAGCAGCTAGCTTTTTGATCAAACTATATATAATTGATGGATTTCACTAATCAAACTTGATGCATGCTGCAGGACGGTCGAATTAACTACGATGAATTTGTGGCAATGATGAGAAAAGGAAACCAAGAAGCGAACCCGAAAAAGCGGCGGGACAATGTATTTGTTTGATCGAAATATATATTGGATAGAAGGAAAATTAAGGAGATCAAACTGTAGAAAAACCAATCTTTCATATCCATGCCATCGATCATCACGTATCTAACGAAGATAGCTGTGGACTGTGATACGCCCGATCAAGATCATGACCATATGTACAGTAAATATGTACGGTTAAACAGAAAAATGAAATGAAAAAAAATATTGGGTGTCGGAATGTGTTAAGGGCTTGAAGCATATGTAATGTACGTATGTAATGAAAGCAATTGTTTAAACTGCAGGTAATATGGTGAATTGTCTGGTTCATGTGGTCAAATTCTATTAATTTATTTAATTAGGTCCCTTTGTTTCTTCTCCAACAAAAAGGCAAAAGACAAAAAATTACACTTGTTACAAATAAAATTTCAGTTTACAATTTTTTTTTTTAAAAAATCAGTTTACAATTATATCTTTTACATATTATCTCACACATTTAAGGACAAAAATTAACAAATTAAGATAAATTGACAACCACATGTCATCTGTCATTAAGTAATTTATCAAAATACCCTTCACTGTACATTCATCTACTATTGGAGGACACATCTGCTACTGAGTGTCGACGATGAGTGTGTTATTGTTGAGTGTCAACAAGGAGTGTGCTACAGTCGGTGCTGTTGCATTTTTTTCGACAATGCTCTGATGCGGGCAAGCTAAGCACTGCTATTACCATCTGTACTGCTACTGCCGACTCAAGCTAGTGCGCTGGTTTTACCAAATCTAATGCTAACGCCGTTGTTACTATCGAAACCCGAAATTGCTACACCACAACTCCAACAAAGAACGCCATCAATACATAGATTCAGATATTTGCTCCCTCACAACCTCCATTCCAGATGCAGTACAAATAGCAAATCCTTGAAGTGGAGCTATGGACTTCAAATCTCCCAAAAGCAAAACCTCATATCATATAGCCAACCAACTTTGCACAACATAAACCGATCCACAACCATCACCATATCAGATCCATAAAATCAACACCTAAAAAACTAAATTTAAATAATTTAATACCGGAATCAATTTTTAACTGTGTGAAAACAATGAAATTGAGAGGACGAACCTCAACATCGCCAACGACCGTGAAAGAAGAAGAGTATTTTTTACTCATGTGTACTATACGTATCTCTTGTCAGTATATGTCACACCCCAATTTTTTTAGTTTCTTTGACATCCTTGGAAACCAGAATCGATTCAAGAACGAGAAGAGTTTCATCAGAACGTGGAGGCTTCCATCACTAAGAGAGAGAGAGAAGATAACTAGAGAGAGATTGAGGGATCGGGATAAGTGAAGATAACTATGGGGCAATACTCGTAATTTTCTTATAAACTTAGGTTATTTGGTCATTTGGTAACGCAGTTCTGGAGCAGGCCTGATATAATGGAGTATGGGTTTCAGACTCATGTTTTAATTTGTATAAAAAATATTGCAAGTGGGTTATTTATATTGTTGAATTTGGTTATATGCTATTATGTAATTCTATAAAAAAAACACACACACACTTAGGGTCTGAGTTAACTGTACGCCTTCGCGTTCAGTTTGAAACGCCTTTACAAACTACGAATAGGGTCAACTCTACGAATAGGAATCAAGGCATACAGATAACTCAGACCCTAAGCGCTTAGGGTCTGTTTTCAGTTTGACCAAGAAAAGTTAATGATTGACTTTAGAGTTGACCAAGTCTTTCTTGGGTTGACTAGGAAATTGACCAAAACTTTCTGACTAATCGACAAGGATCAAACCCTAATAAGCTTGAAAATTGTCGATTTATAAATTCGAATAATATTAGGCGCGCTTTTAAACTTATTTGCGCCCAAATCTAAAATTCGAATTTAATTTTCCTAATCTGGCTCGATAGTCACTTACGAACCTCTCGACTGTTCGATTCAACGAAAAGTCAATATCAACATCTAAATTTCAACAGATGTAGCAAACTTAATAATTACGTGTAACTTTACTAACTTCGTCCCCATGTGGCAACCTTTGCCACAACACATACCAATAAGTATAACGACTTGTTCCACTTGGAAAGTCAATAACATATTTAAACATTTCCAAAGATTTTAATTACCCAAACCTTTGGTCCGAGATTTGAACCTAGGCTCTGATACCATTTGTCACGTCTCGGCCCGAGTTTACCTCCCTAAACCCGGGATAGGACGTGCGGGACCCATCTCAAGAGAGATTTACTTGTAATCCCCCTTGAGAAGGGATAACCTTTTTTCCCAAACCATTTTCAATAGTCCAAACGATACCAGAATAGACCTCACAACCGGAGGTTATCCCGATTTCCGCATTTGGATCTCAAACCAATTACTTTAGAGGACCTAGGGTTCTAATATTATTTGTGACTACACCCGAATCTCAGTCAGGTTGCCTACGTACCTTATCCTCAGGTTGCCTACGTAGCTTTTATTTTAATTAACGCCCTAACCGGGTGAATCCTGTTTTTCTATTTATCGGTAGATAACCTATTATTGATGGCGTATGACTAAGGCCATTCCGGAGTTTAATTTCTCCGCTGAGATACTTAAAAACTAGTTATCTATCGGAATTAACCCTAACATACCACCAAACTTATATAAAACAACCACAAATATACAAACAGAATATAAAGACAACCACATAATTATAATCAATATCCACACATAAATATATAATATAGTGGGATCCACGTAAATAATAAATCCATCGAGGATATAATAGTCAATTTATTTCCAATGGCACTCTTGTAAATACCTTAAACTGCCAAGGGCAGTATTGTCAATTCAACCTCAATGGCATCTCCGTAAATAGACCAAACAACCATGCGTATTTATGATATTTCCTCTTTAATGGCATCCCTGTAATTATCTTAAATTATCAGGGACATTTATGAAATTTCAGCCCTAATGACATATCTGTAATTATCTCAAACTACCAGGGGAATTTATAGGATTTCAGCCTCAATGGCATCCCTGTAATTATCTCAAACTTTTAGGGGCATTTATGTGATTTCAGTCTTAATGGCATCCATGTAATTAACTTGAACTAGTGGGGGCAGTTTGGAAAATTCACACCCACGGTAAAACAGTAAAAGGGTAAAACTCCCGCGGTAAAAATCAAGATTTTTACCCTTGAGTTTCCCAATCGGCTGGTTTGTCAGAAAACAAGCATTTTCTAGCCAACCAAGCTTCTAAACCTGCATTCCTAGCTCCTAGACATCCTAGGCAATCCAACAACAAATAACAAGAGAGAAAGTCGAGGTTTTCATACCTTAAACTCGGGCTTCTGCTTTTTCCGGTTATTCTCCTCCGGCGGAGCTCCGCTAGTCTCCTCCTTCCTCCTCCTTCCTTCTGGCAACTCCTGGAAGTCCCCAACTCTTCCTCTCGACTGGTTTGCATCAAGGCCGAGAGGGCAGTCCTCCACCTTTCTCTCTCCTCTGCTGGAAAGCACCCACGGTGGTGCTGGCTCAGCTGGTGGTCAAGTCGTGGTCGTCGGGGCAAGGCGAACCCGATGGTGGCGGCGGTGAGGCGAGACGCGCGCCGGCGATGGTGGTTTTGCTGAGGCAGTCTCCGAACTGCTCGAAGGTTTGTCCGGTCTTACAGAGTTAGTAACAAGAATTAGTAACAAGAATTGCAGAGGTGTGGACATCATATAAAAGGATTAGAGTTTCTAGATGGTTTGTCGGGTGTCCGAGGAAAGTGCAGACTTGACTATAGGGTGAGGATGAAGAATCATTACTCGTTGGTTTTAAGAAAGGGAACTATCATTCACTTACACAATTTAGTTCTTTTCAAGGTCTTGATCATATACCCTTTAAGGTTGACATTATAAAATCTAGAATTAATCATTGGACATATTGTCGGGCCCTTTATTTCGGAAGTCTCTGCTTGAAAGCTACTGCAGCCGAAATCATTGTGCGTGAACTTTTGATTTTAAAGTCACGCATGCTCCAATATTTATGAAAATTTATAAACAACATAATTTTATTCGTTTATTAAGTAGGTGGGGCTGGGAAGGTTGAATGCTCCCCTTCCATAAGCTCTTTGTTATGTCGGCTGGAAATTGTGTTATAATGATTTTTTTATGGTCATTGTTTAGAGGGCGGTCGGCGAACCGTATCTTATGCCTGAGATGCATATTTTATATTTGGAACTAGTTTTTAATGACTTTTTAAATTTGTTTTGTTTTTCTTCACCATGAATGATCATTATATTTATATTATAAATGCTTGCTAGCCATACGACCCCCACTTAAGAAAGTGGAGCGGGGTAATAGTAGTCTTAGAAGGCTCTGACCCTAGCCTTAGAGGCTTATTGTCATAGTCGAATCTCTCCACCATGAAGGGTTGTTATATCACTTAGTAGCCTTAAAAGGCTCCGACCCTATTCTAGGAGACTCTTTGTCATGGTGAAACCTCTTACCGTATATTTTTAATATTGAGTTTTAAGCCAATGAGATTGGCATGCCTTTGTTTTCTACTGATTTTTCAAAAATTACTACGATGCATACATTTAGGGTTTTCAATGCACAAGATGTTGGGAAAGCATAAAGTTACGTTTTAGTATAAATAAATAAGTTATTTTGTCCACTCACTCTAACGTCATGTTTTTAAATGTTTTTCCTTGGACCATTCATTTTCAAATGCCTAGTGTTGCATGATTGCTGAGAAAATGTTGTCAGTACACAAGACGAGGCATAGTTAGTTAATTCGCTGTCGCTAAAATGTGTATTTAGAAATTGCTTCCATATATATTGCTCTGATTACTCCAGTTTAGTTTAGTTGAATTGATTAGTAAAGCATAGATGTGATTTATATTATTCGTGGAAGTGCTTAGTTGGTTTGTAGTAATGGTTGTCCATTTCAAGGGGGTTTTCGGCAAAAATTTCCCTTAAGGTGGACCTGCAGGATTTACTTCGGGTTAAAAGGGTCAACCCGGGGTGAGTCTTGACAAAACGGGGTTAACCCCCAATAAGCAAGTGAGCCAACCCGCTCAATAATCTCATAAGGACCTATGTATCTCGGGCTAAGCTTCCCACGCTTGCCAAAACTCAATCCATCCTTCTAAGGAGACAGTTTCAAGAACACCCAATCACCTACTTTAAACTCAAGATCCTTTCTTAGATTATCTGCATAGCTCTTATGCCTACTTTGAGCCGTCTTGAGCTTATCCCTAACAACCTTGATATTCTTATTTGCTCATGAATTAAATTAGGACCACACAACTCTTTTTCACCCATTTCATTCCAACATAAAGGTGTGTGACACAGTCGCCAGTAAAGTGACTCAAAAGGGGACATACCAATGCTTGAATAATGACTATTTTTGTAGGCAAACTCCATCAATGCCAAGTTTTCGTCCCAACTTCCTGTAAACTACATAGCACAAGACCTCAACATATCCTCCAAGGTATGAATAGTCCTTTCAAACTGCACATCAGCTTGAAGATGAAAGATAGTGCTAAATTGTAATCGGGTGCTCTCCAAAACCTGGTGCTCTACCTCAACAGGAGTAGTCTTCAACCTCAAGGTAAATCTTTTACCAAACTTCTTCTATTCTTCTGCATCACCGATTATTGCTATAGTATGAGTTTGTTCCCTATTAAAGATATCAACCCCTCGTTGATTCAATGTTAGATCTGGTTCTTTAAGTGAGTACATACCCTTATAATATACGACCAAGAATTATGATATTTGCAATAAGTTTTGTCTACGGACTCTAACTCTATGAGAAAAGAACCCCAAGAAATATCGACAGAACCATCCTGGATCAAAGAGTCCAAGATGACATGTGTGATCTAGGCATCATATGTGTACTCAGCAAACTTGGGCTTTACCGAACACTTAAGATGTTGCATGTCGATGGTACTTATAACAGGGAATGGATCTACATCCATTAATGTTGTCGTTCTTTCATATATAGTTTCCAGTTTCCCCGTGTTGATCCATATATGTATTTGATCCTTAAGCTTTATGCAGTCAACAGTATTTTAGTTCCACATATTGGGAAAGTTGCAGTACTTATTTCCCTTTAATTGCTCTTGCTTGGGAAAAGCGCTAAAGTCATGTCAAATCCGATCTTGAGTGAACAGCTCCTCTAAGATTTCGTGAGTCTTATGAGCATTGTATGTGTAGGCATCAAACTCAGGCTTAGTGTAAGCTGCCCTTGATATTCTGATCGGTTCTCTTACAATCTTCAAACTGTGAGACTTGGCTGCATGTTTTCCAGCTATCTCCATTGTTGCTACCTCATCCTCATCATCTAGGTAGCAGATATCTCTCCCCAAAGGCTCATACGAAACATGTGATTCATAGTATGGATCCCTATGAGAATAGATTGTCCTCATAGCTCGGTTCTGTTTGGTCCATATCGCTACTTCAGAGTCCCTAGGACATATGAGATTAGGGCTATTGATGAATTGACATGCTCATCTAGATCATTCAACACATTTTGATAACTTCCAATTTTTTTTCATAAGATCTGCCATGCTAGTGAATTGCGCATCATGATGTTTTAATCTTTGTCTCTCTTTTAGACCTTTGACCTCTATGAGAATAGCATCTCTTTCAGTCAGATGAGTCATACACTTTGCTTGTTTGACCTTATCCCTCTCCAGGAACTCAACTAGAGATTCAATATGTTGTTGATACATAGACGTGAGAGCAAATAAGTCTACCTCTGGTTCAATAGTTCAAAAGGTGGTTCGAAACATGGTTTCCATGGTCGGCCAGTTAGGTACTGATCGCGGTGTCAATCTGGTGTACCACGTTAATGTAGAACCTGAGAGTGAAGAACCAAATACTCTAAGCTTGAGCCAATCATCCCTTCCATGAGGTCCACATTCTGCTTGAAACTGTGAATTGTGAGTGGCGGTATCCTCTAAACCTTCTCTAGAGAAAGTAGTAAAATTAATATGTTTGTACTCCGGAGGCCACTTGCAGCCACATAATCCGAGAAGGGATTCTGATATGTTAAGTTCAATGGGGGATTAGCCCCTAGCGTCTGAATCCTCTGAATAATCAAATTAACCAAGGTTTCTTGATCAATTGTGGAAGAGTAACTATTGGTTGCGGCATAGGGTTGTGGCGTTGGCGTTGGCTCATGACTCCTTGTTAATCAGGGAGCTTCTTGCTGCCTTGGAACTCATGGATGAGGAACTGTCTTTCCCCAGACCTTGTCACTTGAATCTCAAATGGTGCATGCTCTTCTCTGAGTATGCTATAGAACCGATATTGTTCTCACGCTAGAACCAGGCTCCCTATGCTGTAGAACTGGGTCCACCTCCTCATCAGTGTCAATAAGGTGACCATCTTCAAGCAGTTTTGCACCCTAAATTGGGAACCACTTCATCATGTCTTAGAACATTCCTTTGAGTTCTTTCATTCTGACAAAATGTTCTCACAGCTTTTCCCATATCATCTCAAAAAACTGCTCCATCTTCTCATCCATTCTCTCGGTCAACTCGAGGATCAACTCTGTTATGACCATCGTTTCTAGACTTAAACAATGTGCAGCTTCTTCGAATGATAATCGTCTACACTCTGTAGTATTATGAGGATTGCAGGAGATATACTGCTTCTTTGAACATAACGGATATGGCTTTGAATACTTGGTACCACTCGCAATCCTGACACGTTTATGTCCCACTAGGTGTGCTAATGTTCGGGCTAGAATTTTACTTTTCCAAAAACTGGCTTGGTCTGGCATGCCAGCATTGATGAGTCCAGTGCAACTTGATGTCTATGTTGAAAACCACATACTGCTCTCTCTTTCTTCTTCTTAAGTGTTGAGTTGCAATTGCCGATCTATCCACATATTGAGTTCTTCTTCAGACCTAGTTGTTTCCAACTAGGATTTTCCACTAACTATGTAGGTGGTCGAGTTTTACTTCAACAGCTAAGGCTCAAGCAAAGATAATATGTGTTAGGATATTTACTAAGGTAAACCCTAGTAATATTGATGGCGGGTAGCTTTACCGACGGATCAGAAGGTTTGTTGACGGATCAACTCCTTGATGGGATTAGATTTCATAGACGGATCAATAAGATACAAACGGATTGGTCCTTTCAAAAGATGTCGGATTGTCTTTTGATGGTGGGTTGTGTTTGAATGATTTTTTTTTCATTTTCGCCTCTCAATCTTTATA
Source organism: Comarum palustre (assembly GCA_951800085.1). Lineage (NCBI taxonomy): Eukaryota > Viridiplantae > Streptophyta > Magnoliopsida > Rosales > Rosaceae > Comarum > Comarum palustre. The sequence goes on along the minus strand of OX637573.1, from coordinate 19,695,903 downwards.
TAAGCTAAGGTTAAGTGTTTTTTCCTTCGCATCTAAGGCAAAAAGATCTCTCTTCCTTATTTGAGTATAAAAATCTCCACTGAAATCTCTAAACTTGATTCTCAATTAACCCACCTGTTTTGGCTCACGCTTTGCGGTAAGAGGAAGGTAGTACAAATGTAAAAATTAAAGTACAAGAAAACAAATTATACCAATAATTAAAAAAAGTTGCGGGGAGTGCCATCGCACGGATGTGGAAGGAGAGAATATTGTGCACCACCTAGCTTCGCTTCAAACGAATATAGATCTCGGCGTCACCCTTGGAGGAATAATTTACAAGTGTTTGCCACTCTTTTTATCGATAGTCGTGTTATACGAGCAGAACTTCACTAGAAGAGGGGGCGGGTCGCTGCTGGAGCAATGTAAGTTGCGCACCGAGGATAGTTCTGGGGAACCGGGTTGATTACCGTTAAGGCGTAAAGCTTTAGCTTCAGGCTGCAATTGACGAGGTCGAATTTGCTGCTTGTAGCTGTGTGTAGAGCTATTATTTTGTTTGTATGTATGTTTATTGTTGAATGATTGTGTGTTTAGTCTGACCCCCGAGCCTTTTCTATATACTGACTCGAAATATAGTTGATAAAGATGCAAACTGTTCAATCTAAATGGGTTTCTACCACCGCAATTGCATAAGGATTTGTTCACTTGGCAATGAAGTCACTTGAATGACACAATCCCAATCACTAATGGCTTCTCCTAGGTCACTGGTACTGACCCAGTAGTTATCGAAACTTCTTAGTTTCTAATGCGTACTTACTCTCTTAGAGTCCTACACGCATGCGAAATGGCTTTTACCACCTGGGGATTCACCTCACCAGCCCTTTTAGGTCGAAGCTTAAAAGGTTTATTATTGGATCACTGTTATTAGCCCAAATGTTATCTGAAATTAATTAATTTCGAACCCAATAATAATTGGGCCCAAACATTGCCCCTAGGCCTTGAGCGCAGTTTGATCCAATAGACTAATTGATACGTTTCGTCAGTTCCGAATCTGAATAGGCTAATGCTTCAGACACCCTATCCCTTCTTAAATGAGGTAACTCTTCGGCCCGAAAAGGTGCGCCTCGAGCTTATAAAAAGTGGCCAGACTACCTGTCATTATCACCATTAAATCCCTTCTTCTTCACCTTTAACCTTCTGCAACCTCTCAAAACACACTGCCATGGCCCCTCCGAGAAACCCAGTTTGCAACTCGAACCTTAACATTACCACACCAATCAGCTGGTCCACCATATTTGATTTCCTCTTGTCCGGTAACCCGCCGTGCCCAGGATATTTACTTTTCCTAGGAAACGGTGAGGCCATTCTCGGATCGGCCCTAACTCAGCTGTTGTCGCCCATCGTGCTGAACAACTATGCCGACCAGGTGCACCGCCATATCCTTGTTCACCATCTGGACGCCGGCGACTTCTCCTCCTAGGCTTCACCTCGGTCTCACACCAACATCTGAATCAGGGAGCGGTCAGGCGCCACTGATGAGGAACGAGCCAGGTACGAAGCTCGACTCCTGACCGACCAGCTTATCTGGGAGACGGTAGGCATCGCAGAAGCTATTGCCCTGTTTTCCGAAGCTCTCCATCAACTACGGATCAAGAACAAAGGGTGCGTCATTCTTGTTCTTGAGAATCACCACTTGAAGTTTGCGTGCGTCACGAAACCAAAAGTGTAACCGTGAACTCTAAACTCCATCTTCTTCTTTGTAATGAAAGAAATTCTCTGTGTTTTGCTTTATTTCGATTCTTCCATGTGTTCTTAGTTTTCTTAGTTTGGATGCATGTGCTAGCTTTAAGTTCTTAATGCTTTGAGTATGTTTTAGAATAGGATGCGTCATCAATTTTTCTATGCCATGTTCAATGATTTCTGAAAAGTGATATTATTTTAAGGTGTTATGCGTCATAACATTCTTATTCAATGAAAGCATGTGTGTGTATCTAGATTAAAACTATGGATTTCGTATATGGTAAATAAAGTTAAAACGTGAAAGTTGGCTAGGTGAATAAATGAGATGATCTATCAGGACCCACCCCGAGTTAAACCCCTTTAACCCGAAGTAAGTTCTACGGGGACCACCTCCCAAACAAGATTCTGCCGAAAATTCGACATAGTCTCCTTTGAAAAGTGGACAACCTTTACCCTACAATAAACCCAAAAGTACACTTCTAAAAAATGCAACAACCATCCAAAACTCCTGGAGCCATCCTGCTCCTAAAACCAACATCCTCCACAAGATACACATCTAAAAATAAATCACATCAAATCACAACAAAGTTACACCAGTTCCAAATTTAAAAACCTACAAGGGGTTCTAGATCCCTTAGAGTTCACCGACAAATATAATACAACCCGATGTGTATCAGAGCGACTAAGAATAGTAGAAGCAGGGAAAAATACAAGTAGATTAACCTGGAACCTACTGTGGGTTTGGAAATATGGCGGTAACTATGCCTGGCCTCCACGAAGACTAGTCGGATCGAGCACTGCAATCTGGGCATTTAAAAAGAAAGGCCTAGGGAAGAAACATTGAAAACATTACCGTGAGTGGATAAAAATAAAATATATAAGGACTAATTTCTTTAATGTTCTCCCTTGGATTTTTCCAAGAAATACCTTATGCACACAACGATTAGAAAGCGAATAAATAAAACATAAAACAACTTCCTTGGCTCAAATCCCCAATTAAAGCTGTGGGGTACTAACACCATAACCACGAGAAAACATCTAACCAGCTCTTTCCATGAGAGGGTCTATTGACAACCTCAATCGGAGAGGGTCCCATGACCCGCTCTATTTGGGAGGGTCCAACCGACCAGTTACCACTGAAGAGGGTCCTGACCTGCTCTCTCCGGGAGGGTCCTTCTGACCAGCTACCACCGAAGAGGGTCTGACCAGTTACAATCCAGAGAGGGTATCATCTCCACCTGGAGAGGGTCCATGCTAGCATGCATTACATATAACCATAACCTTGAAAATCCTTAAAAACCTTGTGGAAAATAAATCGAAATCCAAGTCAAAACACCCATGACTTTTCCCCTAAAATACATTGGATTTAAAACATTTCCAGGCATCCGAAACCGGTTCCCTAACTTTACTTTAAAATCAATAAATCCAAGAGCCAAGTTTCCCCTTTTAAACATAATCCCCATCCATAACCCCAAATGGTGAAACCGATTTAAAATCAAATTCCGAGAAAATCATTCAAAACTCACGGGATAGGTATGAACCTCTTTCCCGGCTCACTTATCTTTAAAATATAATAAATTCCCAAATTTCCCCAAAATCACCATGAAACTTAAAATGGAGGAAATTCATAAATAAATGAGATACTTAATAAAATCTATTGCATGCATTAAATTTAAAAATAAAGGTCCACTCACCGTATTGGGCTTAAGCTTCACAAGGCTCAGAACACTTCCTCTGCGTTCTCCCAAAACCTCCCAAGCTTTCCTCGCGCAGTTTGATACTCATGAGCATTTCGTCCCTCGGGTAAGTGGAGTTTCTAATGTAAGACATAACACATTAACAATTTAATGAACTAGATCTGATATCCCACATAACATGTGTATAATTCTCCCCCAATTAACATTTAATAGAATATTTAGTCAAATAGCCAATACGTCAAAGTACTATGGACACCCACATGTTTACTTCCAAAACAACAAAAGTCCTCACAGTAACCATCTTATCACATGTCTGCATGTCCCTTTTCAGGGATGGGTAGTGAGCCCATAGATACATAAGCAGCATGTGGTAGACGATGGTGCAACACATGACCAATGTGTTAGCTCTTCAACCAACACCATAAAAGCGTATACGGTATCCATACTTTGGTTGCATCGGTCTACATAATCCTTCTTTGGATTTTCAATTAGAATGACATCTTTTGTGGCATAGCATAAGAAGATTTTTCACCTTACTTAGCTAAAGAACAAGCTTAACATAACAAAAACATGAGTACCGTGCGGCTACTGAGGACATCATGTCGGCGCACAAACACAACATACAATCATGGCGTATTTCATTGTTATCGGGGAATGGACACCCAAGAATATCACAATTCTAGCTCGCGTATCTCACTCGGTATGACCAAATGTCATAGCTTGTCTGAGTCAATTGTCCCAAATATACTTATTGGCGACACCTTAGGACTCATGCTCTTCTCCATGATGCTCTCAATCGGCACTCATGAGAATTATACACAAAAGTCTCTATCATTCTCATCACGGTAATCGTTGGTGTGTATGTTCATAACACACTTCAATGATCGATTGTCTCTCTCATAATAAGGATGACATTTGTGACTTAGATCATCGAGCCAAAGGCATCAAGAATTGATTCAACCATGTCATAAATGATGGTGAAGATCCAATCAAACTTAGTCATAAAAATGATTCACAATCTGCGAAGAGTATGCAGTTTTCGTGCAGTATGACCTATACTCACTAAAATGGCCATAACTCTCTCGTCTGAAGGATATGAATGAAACCGCTTGAACCATTGGAAAATAGATTTACATAGCTTTCCAATGATATAAAGTTCGCATTCTAGTTCATCCGGAGTTGATCTGGGGGCTCTGACGAAGTTAAGGGGACAGTAGGATACAGTCTGCCATCTAGCAGCATGACCTGTAAGCACTTAAACTGCCATAACTCTTTCGTAGAGACAGCTATGAATGAGCCACTTAAACCATTAGAAACTAGACTCACGTAGTTTTCCAATGATATAAAATTCGACTTCTAGTTCATCTGGAGCCGTTCAGAAAACTCTAACGAATTCACGATATAGTAGGTTCAACTTACTGTGGTCGCAGATTTTGACATGATGAAACTTTCAACTTTAAAGTGGCATTGCAGGAGTTATCCTTGACCCAAAAGTAAAGCGTACATATGGCATTACAAGTCTTCAACGTCCATGAAGGACGACATTTGGTAAGAGCAACATGGGGGATCCAAAATCAAGAGAGTAGGTAACCTTTGCTGAGGTTAACCACTTCATCCGATGATGGAAAATCTGCTGTTAGGTGAAGACTAAACCACGAACATCGGCACACCTTCATAAGGCTGTGCATAATCATGTCATAGTGTGAATACACTTATCGAACCAACTATTTCATCGATATCTCATTCAGTTTGGAGAAAATCAAAGAGCCCTGCATGACATCAAATGTCAGAGACATCCATTTGATGTTCCGTACACCCTTTTGTACGTTTCTTTGTATGCATTCATTCTTTTGCTCAGGATTGTGTGGGTAGTCCCACCGTCTACAAGGCACTAAATTTCTTCATGTAACCTACTTATCAAGGTAGATACGTGAGAAAAAGACATAAAAACCGAAGGCAACAATCGAAGGCAACCGTGTGTATTGCAGAATTCCTGGCAGCCTGACCTTTGCTCACTAAAACAGTCATAACTCCTTCGTTAGAATGGATATGAACGAACTGTAAAAACCGTTGGAAACTAGACAGATGTAGCTTTCCATTGATATATGGTTTACGTTCTACTTCATCCGGAGCTGTTCACAAAGCTCTTAGGAAGTTTCTGTACAGAGAGTGACAGATTCACTGTTTTTGTTTTTGGTTGCCCGCATTTGCAGCTTGCACGTATGCCAATGCACTAGGCATTTGGAAACATTCGACAGCATTGCATCTACATATATGCCATTGCACTAAGCACTTGGCAACATTTAGTAGTGTATGAGGAGCCACACATATGCCGGGGCACAGAGCACTCGGCAACAATCGGTGGCTGCACAACCGCTGGCGCCCATGGCGCACGGTATGGGGCAGTGGGGGGAGCTCGGCAGCTTGTCTCAAGTGCACAGCATGAGGTGCACAGAGCTGCGGCAACTGCTGCATAGAGCTCGGCCCTGGTGCCCAGTGTTCGGCAGTCGGTGTCCTGTGCGCGTCCTCGAGTGTTCTGTGCTATGTAGCTCACTTACTGCTTGGCCTTAATGTAAGTGCACAACCATTGGTGATCAGTGCACGGTTCCTTGTGTTCAATGCTAACATATGGTGCTTAGTGCTCAACACCTAATGCACAGTGCATGATAGTTCATATGTAGAGCACAAAGCAACAAACACATAACTATCAACATCTGAAAAAAAGATGGTGGCATTCCTCACATAACATGAAGCAACTGACACACAGGGGCGGCAACTGACACACAATTGAAGCAAAAACAATCAAGGGGTAGTAGGTAGCATACAAGGTTAGCAACAAACACGTTGGGCGGCAACATGCGTATGACTATCGGCAGCCAGGTGCACATGGGCTCTGCAGCGTGCACGACAGCTCGACAACCATGCCAGCAGCTTGTGTAGCGCTCAGTAGCTCCTAGGCAGCGCTCAATAGCTGCATGCCTTTAGCATAAAACAGTGTTGCTCAGCTTCTAATTTCCATTTTAGACTTAGAGCGGCATTCAAGAGTCAATATGTAAGCGAGTGACAAATTTCCTCGCTCATGCATACAATACCAAACTGTGGAGACTCGAGAGTAGTCATCTCGCTTTTATAGGTTAGAGGTTCAGCGTAAGAAACAGTGGCTAAATCTTCGAGCAAAATCTAGTTCATGCTCGGCAGCTGGGTGCTCAGTGGTTGGAAACTAGCACTTGGCAGCTATGCAGCACTGGTCCTCTGTAGCTAGGCACTAGGCGCTCGACAGCTGGGCGCTCGGTAGCTGGGCAGCCTTTGCTCCGCAGCTTGGCGGTGGTGCTCTGCAGCTAGACGCTAGGCATCCTACACCGGTAGCTGATTCTCCTACCATATTCTCAACAGGACTTCTACCCGGAGAAATGTGCTAACGTTGATCAAACACAACGCGGGTTCAATGAATGAGATGATTCTCTAATTCTGAACTCTCTTTAATAGCATAACACAAACCAACGTTGGATACCTCACAACGTGGACCTAAAAACATCTTCGGTGCATGGTGCACGGCAACTAGTGTTTGTCACTCGGCAGCTAGTGCTCGACAGTGCTCGGCAGCTGCCCTAGGCAGCGCTTGGTAGCAATCGGCAGTCAGCGCTCGACAGTGTGTTTATAGGTGGAACCTAATATTTCACTTTTACCGGGTTACAATTAAATGTGAAGCCACTCTGGGCCCTTTGTCTGGGCCCAATTCGCTATAAAGCTAAGTAAAGCAAGGGAAACTACTCCCACATTGGAAAGGGACAGGAATGCTGCCTTCAATGCTACTATAAATACCGGCACATGCCTCCCCATAAAGAGAGGATGAAACTTCTTGACTATTCCCGAGTTTTATGCTTAATTGACAGTGTCTAACTTAAGCATCGGAGTGGCTTCCCTCGGTAAACCCGGGGACGCCTCTTTGACGTGTTTGTTCTTTGCACAGGAAAACTCGGAATACAAGGAAGTACGCTATTTCTAGAGCCGTGCCACCCGCTAAAGGGACCACGAGCCACCCGGAAACAATTGGTGCTCTCGTTGAGAGCTGAACTCAAGACCTCACGCTTACCAAATGGACGCCAGCCAGACTGCTAAGGTAATAACCCCAGTAGGGAATCCTCCGGGTTATGGAAACCCGCGAAATTTTGACAGTACGTACATCCCAAGTAGGTACAAAAGTTATCTACAACTGTCCAAGTTTATTATATTTTGATGTTATATATATAAAGCCTTTCAGGCCCACATAAAACCCGGCCGGGTTATGTCTATCAAATCAGTTTGTTGAGTGAATGCAGGCGATCTCCATTTGACATGAAATATTGCAAGCCTTTCACGGCCTTATTTCATTGTCAAAACTTGGCAAGCTCCGATAAATCTCCGATAATCTCCGGTAATCTCCATTTGACATGAAATATTGCAAGCCTTTCACGGCCTTATTTCATTGTCAAAACTTAGCAAGCTCCGATAATCTCCGGTAATCTCCATTTGACATGAAATATTGCAAGCCTTTCACGGCCTTATTTCATTGTCAAAACTTGGCAAGCTCCGATAAATCTCCGATAATCTCCGGTAATCTCCATTTGACATGAAATATTGCAAGCCTTTCACGGCCTTATTTCATTGTCAAAACTTAGCAAGCTCCGATAATCTCCGGTAATCTCCATTTGACATGAAATATTGCAAGCCTTTCACGGCCTTATTTCATGGTCAAAACTCGGCAAGCTCCGATAAATCTCCGATAATCTCCGGTAATCTCCATTTGACATGAAATATTGCAAGCCTTTCACGGCCTTATTTCATGGTCAAAACTCGGCAAGCTCCGATAAATCTCCGATAATCTCCGGTAATCTCCATTTGACATGAAATATTGCAAGCCTTTCACGGCCTTATTTCATTGTCAAAACTTAGCAAGCTCCGATAATCTCCGGTAATCTCCATTTGACATGAAATATTGCAAGCCTTTCACGGCCTTATTTCATGGTCAAAACTCGGTAAGCTCCGATAAATCTCTGATAATCTCTGATAATCTCCATAACTTGAAATATTGCAAGCCTTTCACGGCCTTATTTCAGTCTTTGAAAGTCTTAACGGACCCATACAGCCCTAGCGGCACTATTTTTACTTACATGCCAAACCGGCATTATATGTGTAAATTTTATCACATTTGCATATTTTGCATCAGATTACCGTGTTATTTGGCAGGAAGCCCTTGGAAGTCCTAATGGACCTGTAAAGCCTTACCGGCCCTATTTTCACTTTATAATGTTAACATGCCAACCCGGCACTATGTGTGAATTTTGTCAACACTTGCAGGTTATGCATCGGGTTGAAAGTCCTTATGAACCTGTTATGCATCGGGTTGGAAGTCCTAACAGACCCGTAAAGCCGTAGCGGCCCTTGAAAGTCCTTATGGACCCGTAAAGTCTTAGCGGTCCTATTTTTATTTAATCACATTAAACATGCCAAACCGGCAATATGCGTAATTTTTTGTATATTATGCATCACAAATACCGTGTTATTCGACAGGAAGCCATAACGGACCGGTACAGCCCTACCGGGCCTATTGTTATTTTATGACGATAACATGCCAGACCGGCACTATGTGTAAATTTTATCTACACTTGCGAGATATGCATCAACTCAACTTGTTATTTTACAGGGAACGAGTGTTATAGAATGACATCCCCCCTGAAAAGCCCTAGCGGCCCATGGAGGTCCTAACGGACCCGTAATGCCCTAGCGGCACCATTTTTATTTACATGCCAAACCGGCATTATATGTGTAAATTTTGTCACCACTTGCAGGTTATGCATCGGGTTGAAAGTCCATATGAACCCGTAAAAGCCCTAGCGGAGGAATTATGCGAAGGAAAAGCTTGATTACTTCAAGGAGGTCAATTACAAAAAGTAGCGAACCGCTACAAGTAAAGTCTAGTCTACAAAAGCAAAGACAAAACTTAGAGGCTCCAGCTCATGGCGCTGCAGACCCGCTACCCCCGCCAGTGCTCGAGCCGCCACGTCCTCCCCGGGGCTGTATGATAAACTGTCCCCTACGGAGCGGTGGCCGGTTTTGAGGACCACCGACAATCCCACCACGGGAAGTACCTCTCCGGGCTGCTGAAGAACGAACCGGGGGACTCCGAACCGGGTTTGCAGGAGCCCTAGGGTTTGCAGCCATGGCAGGAGTCGACCGGGAGGTGCCTGCAGCCTCGTCGGGTCTGACATGACCTTGGTGACCATCATACCCGGCTTTGTCAAGCCAGCCTTGGCGAATCCCGGCGCTAACAATTTCGGCTCGAGCCTCAGCCCTTGCCGACCGCAGCTTCAGTTCAAACTCGGGGCTCGCCAGAAACTCGGAGATGGCAGAGTCTTTGGCCCGGGAAACTGCCTGGACTAAAGCTCCTTTTTGTTGCTCCAAGGAAGTAACTTGTTGCTGCAGCGCCTGGTTTTGCTCGGTCAGCTGAGCTATAGCGGCATCTTGAGAACACCGGTCCTCCCGATGACCCTCGATGACCTTCTCAAGCTCCGAGTTTTTGGCCACTAACTCGGCCATTTGGTCTTCCGCCTTGGACAACTCCTCCCACGACGAGGCCGCTGCTGCACTGGCCTCTTCCCGAAACCGAGCCAGGCATTCTTCGCTCGCAGTCACCTGGTCCCGGGCCGCCCGGAGATCGTCCCTGAGAACTCTCTCTCTCTCGGGGATGCCTTCGTTTATGAGCCGGTCAGTTGCCAAGTACGACAACCTGACAGCCTACATAAAACAAGTAACGAGTTAGTACAAGGAAACAAAAACAAAAGAAGAACGGGTTAAAAGAAAAAGACACTTACCCGCATCAGTTTCTCCTGCGCCCTCCGGGCTACAGTCAACGGGTCCTGATGCTCCAGGACATAGGAGTCGGCGGCACAATTCTTCAAGTCCGCTACCATCCTTTGGATGGCCACGTCCGCCATTCCCCCGCTCGCCAACTCCTCCATTATCTCGTCAGTGTCCCGGTGCTGCTTTCTCTCCCTCCTCTCTTTCCTCTCCTTCCTCCTCTTCTTCCTCTCGGACCTAGCCGAGCTGGATGCCTCCCGGGTGCGTTTTTGGGAGGGGACGGGTTCCACTTCGTGCACTTCGTCGCTCCCATCACTCCCCTCAGGGTTCTCACTCGCCACCCCTTCGAAACCGACAACTTCTTCACCCCCGTCGTCATCCTCTTCGGTAAACTCCTCCTCACCCGGGAGCACAGACGAGGGAACCGCGCTCATCACCGGTTCTTCAGTCTCTTCATCGGCGAAGGTAAATTGAGTTCCCGGCTCTTCAAATACCGGGTTATCATCCGCCTCTAAGGGATTCCCTTCAACTTCCTCTCCCTCCTGGTAAACCTCTGGCCCGAGAACCTCAGCCAAGTACTCGGGGACCTCGTTGTAATGCACGGTATCAACATGGAACTGCTGAAGCTCCCCTTGCTCGGCTTCCGGGCGCAGAAAAGCCGCTTTTGTGGTCAGATTGATGTCATAGGGTAGACCATCCGCTGCTTGCGTCCGGATCCCGGCCCATACAGCTTTATCTTCAAAGCCGTCGTATATTCCCGGGTTCTTCCGTTTCGTGAACTCCATCGGAAGAAGAGCTGCAACAAAAGACATAACCCGTTAGACAGGAACATGTGACAACAAAATTTGGGAACGGACACGAGACAAACCTGGGAGCTCCATCAGCCGGCACCTGCTGTATACATACAGCCTGCAAAGCCGGTACGAACTCCGGTCATCTTGACCCCGGAAGGCCCATAGCATCCTCCGGATCCTTTTCTCCATCACCGGCTCCAAAGGAATGTCGGGGACGTCTGCAACACAAATAACGTATGTAAGTACAACTCGGTACGAAGAAAAGAAACACTAAGGGAGACGACTTACTCATCAGTGGCTGGAAGTCACCCGGTACTTGAAGCGCGTGTCCCGGGTCTTGAAAGTTTCTTATCAAGAAACTTTTTTCCCTCCAGGTCCGGCTCACGGAGGTTGGCAAGTCCTCGATGATCTTCTTGAAAATCGCCTTGGACTTCAGTTGGATTGTCCCACTGAAACCCGCCTTCCGGGAGTACTCGGCCCGGTACATGGCATGTAACTCGTGATAGGTGGGCATCTGCTGCTTCAGCACCTTGTACATCACGCACAACCCTAGTAGCTGCCTCCACATGTTCGGGCCAACTTGCCCGATGGCGAAGTTGCTCGCAGCCAGGAGGTACTGCACCTCCACCTTTAGCGGGAGTGACAGGCCGCAGCGTAGCTGATACTCGTGGCACAACGTCCACCCATCCCCGGGAGCGAAGAACTGGTCCTCGGGTTCTAAAGACCGTATTTCTACAGACTCGGGGATCTTCCAGTTGCTCCTTAGCTCCACGATCTCCTCCGCTGTCAATGAGTACCCGGGAGGGTCAAGAGCGGTCCCATCAGTGAAGGTTACGGAGGCAAACTCGGGGACGTGAGTGTCCATTGTTTCGTTGGCCATCTGCAAAACAAGAAAACACGGGGGCGTCAACAAAACCCAGGTAACCCGGCGTCACGAAGCTAAATTCCCAGATGCAGAAACCCAGAAAACGTTCCCGGGAACCCAGAAACAGTACACAAATCGTCCCAAAACAATCAAAAAGGAGGGAAGAAGAAACAGTACCTTACTTTTGAGGGTTTGAAGGGGTTTTTGAGATCGATTTGAGATTGAGAATCAAAAGAAACAGCGACAGCAAAAAGCACGAAAAAGTTATCGGGTTTGGAGGTGAGACAAAACTGTCACCTTCAACCCCTATTTATACAGTTAGAGGCGTGCACTGAGGGGACGTTTCAGTTTCTCGAGGGGACGTGTCACGCATGCCGCTTCACAAAACCGAAAAACTTTTCAGTTTCCCCCCACTACAACCCGGAGACGTCGTTTTGAATTCTCAACGTAAGGAATGTCTGCGGGTTCCGCTTGCGTACGGACTTGGGGGACTAGGTACCCCGGGTTTGGTTGCTAACTTTGTAACCCGGTAAAGAAACGATTTTAAGTCCCCACCCAAGCGTACCCCTTGACTGAGGACTTGGGGGACTTGTTTATAGGTGGAACCTAATATTTCACCTTTACCGGGTTACAATTAAATGTGAAGCCACTCTGGGCCCTTTGTCTGGGCCCAATTCGCCATAAAGCTAAGTAAAGCAAGGGAAACTACTCCCACATTGGAAAGGGACAAGAATGCTGCCTTCAATGCTACTATAAATACCGGCACATGCCTCCCCATAAAGAGAGGATGAAACTTCTTGACTATTCCCGAGTTTTATGCTTAATTGACAGTGTCTAACTTAAGCATCGGAGTGGCTTCCCTCGGTAAACCCGGGGACGCCTCTTTGACGTGTTTGTTCTTTGCACAGGAAAACTCGGAATACAAGGAAGTACGCTATTTCTGGAGCCGTGCCACCCGCTAAAGGGACCACGAGCCACCTGGAAACACAGTGCATAGCAACTAGTGTGCAAGACTTCGACAACTGGTACCCATGTGCACATATAGTGCCTGGCAGCAGTGCACGCGTGCACATTCGGTGCCCGACAGTAGTGCGCAGCAGCGCCTAGGCAGGTGCACATACAGTGCTTGGCAGCAGCATGCACGCGCATAGGGGCAGGTGCACATACAGTGCCCGGCAGCAACGTGCACACGCACAGGTGTGTCAGGGCACAACGCTCGGCAGCTGTGCACTCACCAGAGCACAGTGCTCGACAACAGCGCACAACGAGCAGCTTGTGGGCTAGTGGTGCCGGTAGCCAAATGCACATATGTTTTAGGATTTTCCATAATAACCTGCAAAGACAAACGTCCCAAGCATAGAATGGGGATGGAGAATGGAGGAACATATTTTATCTTCCCCGAGATTATTGAACTTTGAAATTACTCAAAAAGTAAAGCTTACTTGCTAGTCTACCAAATAGACTACATTTATATAAGCTGCTCCATGCTTCCATGCTCAAGTCCATGCGCTTTCGGCGATCGTTCGCGCAATTCCATCGTGAATTGTCCCGTGGGGAGATCATGAAACACATGAAAAACATATGGTTAGTTAAACTTGCCATAAAACAGTAGCAAATCATTGAAAAACATAAACCATATGAAGGATTCAAAGAGAAATTAGGAATACAACTCGTTTTTCTCAAGGAAAAGTGATTCTTATGCGCGTTACAGCCATTGAGAGGACCGATTCACCTACTTTTACTCCGGTTATGAGGGACTGAAGGATCCGACATCCTTGTTCATAACCTCTCCAAATTTCACGGAAATCGGAGTTTAGAAAGTGCCTGAACCGGTTGTTTGAACATTTAGGCCGGTTTGGGGATTCCGGCGACCGGTTCGGTACCTTTCCGGCCGGTTCTTGGGGTGATTTTGGTTGCGTTGGATTTGTGAGAACAATAACTTCAAATTCTCTGTCGGTGACGAAATCCAATTCGGAAGTTATTCTGTCGATATTGGCGTTTGAAACCTGAGGCAGATTTTAGGGTTTCTTGGTGCACAGGTGCACAGCAGGTGCATAAGGGGTGCGCGGCAGTGCCCTGGGGGGTGTGCAGTGGTACACAGGGGTGCGCAGCGGTGCCCTGGGGGGGTGCGCAGCGGTGCCCAGAAGGTGCGCAACAGTGGTGCGTGGCGGTGCGCGATGGTGCCTGGTGGTGCGCGCGGCAGTGCACAGGCGTGCGCGGTGGTGCCCAGCGGTGCGCGCGACAGAATTTTCCCTTTTTTCGGTGGCCTACTTGCTCTTTTTGGGGTTTAGAGCTAAGTGTATGATAACGTGTTGTAGAATCATATTGAGAGAATGAATTCTCTTTTTCTTATTGATAGAATGAAACCCCTTTATATAGAAAAATACATGGGTCTCTTGGGCTATTACATAGGCCAACGAGCCTATTATATGGATATGTGTAAAACCCTATTACAACATGGTTTACTACATACAGTCCGTATATAAGGCATAAACCAAAACACATATATATATCAAATATACTAAAATAAACATCAAGTTTAGTTATATTTTAAAAGAAAATATCATAACTACTCATTTCAGTTTGATTTGTAAGGTTAAGTGGGTAGCTCTGAATAAAAACTAGTGATGTGTACTGTAAACAGCTCAGCTGAAAATTATAAAATTCTAGGGGTGGGAAGTTGGACCCGAAATCCCGATCCCGAACCCATCCATCCCGTACCGATACCGAACGGGACGGGACAAAATTTCAGATATGACGTCCCGATACCGAACCCGATCCCGAATTTTTTAAATGGGATCGGGATCGGGATCGGCTCTCTCCGTCCCGAAAATCCCGTCCCGTCCCGAAATGTACACGGCCCGGCCCAAATTCACACGGCCCACCCAGCCTAAAGCCTAAACGCTCACACGTCCACTGTCCACACTCTCTTCACACGTCCACACTCTCTTAGTCTCTTCCATCGCTCTCTGCCTCTCTCTTCTTCCCCTAGTTTGGATCGCAGATCGCTGGTCGCTGGTCGCTCTCTGCCTCTCTCTGCCTCTCTCTTCGTCCCCTAGTTCGGTTCTTCCCTTCTCGGCTTCAGAGTCTCAGAGAGTCGCAGAGAGTCACGGATCAACTGCAAGCTTCATCGCCGATCCCGATCTCCTTCGACAGGTTCCGAAGCCGATCCCGATCTCCTTCGACAGGTTCCGAACCCAGTTCTCTCAAGCCAGCCTGGGTATGAGAAATTTTGATTCAAAATGAGCTTTGGTTCCAATTCGCGTCGATTTCGGAGTCGAAGGCCAGAGGTTCAAAGACAACTTCACTTGGAACCCATCTGGTAAAAACCATCAAGTTTAATTCTTTAAGTGGGTTTCTTTATCTTTGTGTGTTCTTGAAATTTGGGTCTGGGGATTTGGTTGAGTTTATGATGATTTGGTGACAGACCATGATAGTGAGATTGCCAAGTTTGCGAAAGTAACAGTTAGAGACTTGAAGCTGTCTTCCAATTATGAGAAAGCCATTATTAATTCCATTCAGGTTTGGCATTGGTTCAACTCTGTCAAAATTGTGTCACATTTGAGTTTGTAGTGGTAATAACGATGGCTAGATTATGACCGTGTTGCGTGGTATCAGAGCCAAGTTGAGATTTTTCGATCATTCCAAGGCCAAGATATGTACACTGGAGAGAGGATTGTTCCAATTAAGGTCACTCTTTTGTGTTTAAGATTATGTAGAATTTGTTACTGCATTGAAACCTTGCTATCTTTTGATGCTTTTTGGGGTTAGTAGCGAATTCAAATGGTATTTTGTTCTCAGCTTGATCTTCGCGTGAACCATACTCTCATCAGGGACCAGTTTTATGGGTAATGCTTCAAAAATTTCTCGTTTCCTCATAGCATTATTATACCTCTTGTTGTTAGTTTGAGCTTCAGATGTATTTTTGGTTGGTTTCAGGACTTGAACAACTTTGAAAGTGATCCCGAGGAGTTTTCTAAAACCTTGTGTGCAGATTTAGGTGTTCATGACCCTGAAGTTGGTGTAAGTCTTTGCATTCTTTATCATTTTTTTGTCTAACAAATGACTAAGACTTACGGTTTGTGTTGCATGTAGTACACTAGTACCTATTAGTTTGATTTGTATTTTGGTTTGTAATTTTGAAAATTAAATTAACACTAGTACAAATCAAACTAATAAAAATCTTTGGTGTAAGTCTTTGCATTCTTTATCATTTTTTTGTCTAACAAATGACTAAGACTTACTGGTTTGTTATGCATGTAGTACACTAGTACCTATTAGTTTGATTTGTATTTTGATTTGTAATTTTGAAAATTAAATTAAATTTTCTCTTCGGGATCGGGATTGGTCCCGAACCCGTCCCGAACTATTCGGGATCAGGACGGTTCGGTACCAAATCTCAAAAACACCAATCCCGTCCCGTACCGATCCCGAAAAAAAATTCGAGATCGGTTTCAGGATGGGGTGAATCCCGAACCGTCCCATCCCGATCCCACCCCTATAAAATTCCCCTCGGCCTCGGGGGCGGTCAAGTGAATGTTGAGACTTGCAGCAGCGGCAGGGGGAATGGACTCCAGCAGCCTTGTTCATCATCAACTGCTCTTCTCTCTCCCCATCATCATCATCATTCTCTTGGCCCTTCCTTGGACCTCCGAGCCCAGCCAGGTACTCCTCTCTCTGTTCGTTCGCCTCCCTTCCCCAGCCTTATTAGATTTTCATTTGGATTATTATACACGTCTTCAGTTCTGCAACTCTGGAATTAGATATGGTTGTGAGGTTTCGTCCAAGTTGTTGATCAAAGGAGGATCTGTAGCCAATGCTCATCACATGGAGATTGCTGATGTTTATGTCGAGGATGGAATCATTGTTGCTGTCAGCCCCAATATCAAGGTACCCGTTGACTTTCCACTATATAATTTCTTGGGCTGATTTGTTTGATCAATTGCCTCCCAAGGGCATCTGACCTGTTTAGTTCATCTTATACAAGTCCATGCTAACAGTTTAAACAAAGGCTTATACAGTTTATAATATGTAAAACAAAAGCTTATACAGTTTATAATATGTAAAACCTTATGATAAACAAAAACACAGACTACTATAATTGGACTTTTGATGATATTTATGCCAGAAGCATTTGGATTATTCTTTCATTGTTACCTTTTTCAATTTGTGATACCAAGTCTTCAATCGGTGCTCTAGTATGTTGTTCCCGAATAATTTGGTTAAGAAAGGATGTGGTTGTAGAGGCAGGTCAGAAGATATTATATTAGCGGGAAAGACTCATCTTGTTATGTGTTCCATGCTGACCTCTCCTAAGCAAATTATTGCTAAAGGAGAGCCACCAGCGTCAGTTCACATTTTTGATGGAGCAGCTATAAGCTGGCGTGAATAGAAATAACCTCTTTGGAAGCCAAAGACTAAGCCCAACTCTTTTTGGTCTAATGGAAAGTCTACTTGGTAGTTCAAGGGTCTTGACAGGTTTATTTTCAGTATTGAAAATAATAATTATGAGTGTGTCTGTATGTCTATTTAAGTCTTACCAGTGTTTATTTTCAGTATTGAAAAGAATAATTATGAGTGTGACTTCATGTCTATTTAAGTTTAAGTATTTAAGAGTCTTATTATTAAGTTAAATAAGTGTTATGGTATTAAAGGAGTCTAAGGTTTTATTTTAAGCCTATAAATGACTTTATAATGTAATCCGAATTTCATATTGAAATGAATTGAGATTTTATCTTATTAAGGCATGGGCGGATGGCCTTGTTTCCTCTCCCTTAACCTCCGGCATTATGTTTCTCCCTTCTACAGCTAGGGAATCCCTGTTCCTTCAAAAACCTCTCTGTTTTCTTAATCTCTCAACATTCTCCAGCCCTCTATATTCACTCTCTCACCATTTGTTGCTTCTCCCTGCATTAATTTTTCTGTTTGGATAAAACAACTTTTGTATGGCATGAACTGGGGCTTTTTTCCAAAAGCAATTCATTTTTAAGGTATATCTCATTCTCAATTACATATTCTGATCTTGTGGAAGATTCCACTAGCTTGGAAGCTTGAATATTGGTCCTAATACTTTTAGAAGAGTATCTTATGCGATAAACATGTCCCAAAACCATTTTTTATTACATTGATTTATCTGACAGTTTTGTTCTCTTCTGTCTTTTGTTGATTTTTTTTGTAAATGTACAGCCGATGTCAATCAGGTGTAACATTTAGTTTCTTCCACTTGTAATCCAAAAAGGAAACTCTTTATGTAAAGATTGAGTTGCATGCCTTGCCAAGTGGACAATTATGTGTACAAATTATTGAGTTCCCTTTTGTGTGTGTAATATTTCGTTACCTCTCTATGTTACCCTAACGTAGAATGTCCGAGGAATTCTAATGTTATAACTCTGTTGCAAACCAAGTTTTTTTGGTCGATCGTTATCGTAATGCTTTCATTGGTTTTTATGCCCACCTACCTTGTTTAATTTACTTCCAATTCCATTGGCAGGTTGGTGACGATGTTACCGTGCTTGATGCCAGTGGAAAGCTTGTCATGCCAGGTTAGGTTTTCATGCTCTGCTTATGTAAGAGTTACTCCAGCTTCTCAAAATTTCTGGAGTACCTGAGGCTAATAATGTATGAGAGGCGTGATATGCAAATATGGAGTAGAAAGTTCTACGTCGAAATCTTGTATTACTTATTTTGTTTGTAGAGATCTAGATATATTTTGTTCAGTACCTATCTCCTCTTACAGTGAAACAAGTCTATCAGGACAACTCTGTTTGCCAAGCATTTGTAATTGCTGAAACATGGATCTAAAATGCGAATTCTGGTTAACATTAACAGGAGGAATTGATCCCCATACTCACCTAGCCATGGAGTTCATGGGAACAGAAACTATTGATGATTTCTTCAGTGGTCAGGCTGCAGCATTAGCAGGTGGAACAACTATGCACATTGACTTTGTCATACCAGTTAATGGAAGTTTAACGGCAGGGTTGGAAGCTTATGAAAAAAAATCTGGAAAGTCCTGCATGGATTATGGTTTCCATATGGCAATCACTAAGTGGGATGAAATTGTTTCTCAGGAAATGGAAATAGTGGTCAAAGAGAAAGGTTTGTTATCTATAACTCCGGTATAGTTTTTTCTACATTTTTAGGCTTTGTCATGCTATGAGCCTAGTAATTGACTGCTATAAATTTTGAGATATTCGTTTGTACACATTTGTCGATATTATTCAGGTATAAACTCTTTCAAGTTTTTCCTGGCCTACAAGGGGTCTCTTATGATCAACGATGAGCTTCTACTACAAGGATTCAAAAAGTGCAAGTCTCTAGGTGCTTTAGCTATGGTGCATGCAGAAAATGGAGATGCTGTTTATGAAGGACAGAAAAGAATGAAAGAACTTGGTATAACTGGTCCAGAGGGGCATTCTCTTTCAAGACCCCCAGTGGTAGAAGATAACTTTCTTGCAAATTAATTTGAAGATTAAATGTTTTCCCTTTCTACTATACTCAACATGTCTAGTAATTTTTATGACCTGCAGCTGCAAGCTAGTCACTACTAGCTAGTAATGTTTTAAAAAAATGGTAGATTTTTGGAATCCGAATACTAATTAGTCACTAAGAACAAATTCAGCATTCTCTAAGGGAAATTATGTTGTTATTAGTCACATTACCATCATTTTTTATCAATGTTTTGATATACTTCTGTCATCACATTTAGGTTGCATATCAACCAGATAAGGATCAAATAGCTAAAGCAAAAGCGGAGTAATAATTGTTGCAACACTGGTGGAGCTGTACTTGTTACTTTGTTAGCTTTCGAATTTACCAATCACCTTGTCTTATTATCTTTGAAAGACAACCAAAAATTTTGTAGCATGTTTGTCCAAAAAAATTATCTCATGATATTAAAGAAAGTAAGTTAACCTTTAGGGTTCATTCCTCCAACAGAGTTATCCCCCCTCCCCCAACACACACCGAACCTAAACACCCCATGAAGTTCATTTGAATGCATGGTATGGATATATATATATATATATATATATATATATATAACTGCATTGCAATAAATTTCAGATTATCTACTTTTTCAACCATTATCGAGCATATTTACTCTCATACTAAGTTATCAATACGAGAGCTAAAACAAGAGCTAAAAGAACATGGGTAAAAAGACAAGGCAGTACATGGGTAAAAAGTGCTTCTTTGGGTAATATATCTGCAAAAATGATCTATTTGGTAAGTTTCCATTATTTTATAGCATGTAGGGTTTCAGGTATGTTCTATAAGATTTCGTAATGGCTAGACTACAACAAGCAAGATGACTTCTTATAGATGAGCCTACTGAGCAGCATGTTAAGTAATGGTTTCCTGAGTCATAGTAATGACTATGCAATTAATCTTACCCTTATCTTTTCTGTGGATTTTTTTTGTAATTTATTGTCCTCTGTTTTCTCAGTCTTGCATTGATTGTTTCTCATTTTATAGCTTATCAAATATACTCATTGTATGATTCAACAACATGCAGCTGGAAGGTGAGGCCACTGCTCGAGCAATTCGATTGGCAGCTTTTGTGAATACCCCCCTCTATGTAGTTCATGTGATGAGCATTGATGCCATGGAAGAAATTTCTAAAGCTCGCAAATCAGGTTTTAACATTAATCTTGTTCTCTTGAGGAAGGCTTTAAATTTTGTTTCTGTTTCTGTTTTTGTCACACCGGATTTCAGAATAATAATAATCCAAAATTCGAGACATGATAACCTCTAAAATTTGTTCCAACTTAAATCAATTTTGACGAGCACAAAAAACAATTGTTTAAATGTCAATAGACTCATAACCTGAGTCAAATATTACATAATCTTGTTCACAAATTGGATATACAATTAAAACATCTTGCTCTTAAGAGCTTAGTACAATTGACAAATGCAAATAACAAAATTAGTTTGATCCTATCTAAGCAGCTATCAACCCCTACTTCACACCTAAATGTCCTGCAAGATTAACCCAACATCATAGAGTAGTGCACCGAGTTGTAACAAACATACCCGGTAAGCTTCACAGCTCGTATCAGTAAATCAAATTAAAAGATTCGTATCGCAAATACACATGACCCCTCAAATTGAGAAAATAAATAAAAGTAAACAACAGAGTTGCCTTGGCACCCTACCCTTTCAGAGCGGAGAAACATACGTTTTTCAACTGCGGTGGCGACGGCTCTCCGTTTTGACCGTGATTGGAAGACGGAGTGGTTAAGCTTTCGTGCAGCCAAGGCGGCCCGGGGACGGACTTGGTTCGTACTTTGTTAGGGTCAAGGATCTCTCGGTCGGAGGCTCGAGTAGTTGGCGGCGCTATCCTTCTCTGGTAGGGCCGTTGATTGTGCAAGACGAGGCTTGGGTTATTAGAGTTCAGATCGGCGGCGACGGTGGTGTTGAAGACCCGGATTTGCGATCGAGTGCGTTGGGCGGCATGATATCTACAATCGCGACTTTGCTTCTATTGATTGCTTTGGTTTTGATTTCCTCCGTTCGTATCGATCTAGTGCAGCTGTGTTGATTCGAGGCAGGATTGAATTCGTAGCTCGTCGCTTTAGTGGAGGTCGATCTTGTGTGGGCGGGAGTTTTGATCTTGAGTCCGCAGAGGCGGGGCTAGAAGCGGCAGACAGAGACAGGCAACAGAGGTCATGTGGTCCAGGGCGAAGGAGCCACCAGACTGAACTGGTGGTAGAATGTCTCTCTGGCAAACTCGTCGTCGGTCTGACTGGATGGGAGGGAGGAAGAACAAGTTGGGTGTTGGTCTGGCTGGGTTGCAATATTGCAACCTGGTGGTCTGAGCCTTGGGTTTTATTTTTCTTATCACTTTTCAATTTGATTTGAGCTTGTGTTGGATTTTGACGATATGTGGCCGCATAGAAGAGTCTCATTGAGTTGGGTACTTAGGTTTGGTTACGTAGGTTATTGCTTTATAGGCCATAATAAAGTCCTCTTGTAGACATTAATTTTTTAGTTAGTTTCTTTGTAGCATAGGAACTTTTAAGTTGTATTGGAGCTTTGCTCCTTGTTGACCAGCCGTTGGACTTGTATTGGAGTTTTACTCCGCTTGTCCTATTGTGTCGTGATTGGGTTTATGCCAGATGGACTATATTCATTCTATCTTTCAAAAAAAAGTAAACAACATTTAAAACGAGCATACAACATATGAAAATGTAATCATGTAAGGTAGAAATCTTAGTTCAGGTAGTTACTTGCTTCACAAAATGAATCATACCAAAATCCTGCATAAAGGGTAGTTAAGGAAATCGCAATTGAAATCACAATTAAAGTTACGGTAATTCCAGCAGTAACATAGATCTGGAGTTACCTAAAACCAAATAATTCAAAAGAAAACAAACAAAGAAAACCAAAGTCAAAATCAAATCAAAATCACCATTTGTAAATCCACATTCTCAATTCCTAAAAAAACATGCTTCTCTTGGCCAATAACAAAAGAGAATAACGCACAACTCTTTTCTCAAAACTAAGGTAACACGCACAACAACAAAATGTCATCATCCACGACAACACTTAAACTAGCAAGTTAGATTCCTAACCCGAAAAGACCTCTTTGCCACTAAGGACCTACCCGCCATACCATAATAGATCCCTGCGCCACTAACGAGGTCCTAAACCGCCACACTAGAATATATCGATTAGCCACTAAGGGGAAACCTAAACCGCCACACTAAAATAGATTCTTTGGCCACTAAGGAGAACCTAAACCGCCACACCAGAATATATCCCATTCGCCACTAAGCGGGACCTCTAAATAGCACACTGAGATAGATCACTTCGCCACTAAGGATGACTTTCACCACCACACAGGAATATATCTATTCGCCACTAAGGAAGATCTAACGTCACACAAGTACAAATACAAGCCACACGACATTAACTTGTCTCCAACATACGATAATATATCAATCAATCACATGATATACTTTATTTCAACCTAACAATTCTTCGCACCATAACCAAAGATAAATCAACCATTATAACTCACACAATATCACAACAAGGCATACACTTCATAAGGCACAATTAAAGCACATAATAACATTTCTATTAGATTCACCACTATTACATTAATAGTTCATATTCACAAATGTCTTTTAAAATCATTTTATATGAAAATTGTTTTACTTATGAACCGTAGTCGATCGAGTTCATTTGTTTTAAAAACAAAATTTCATTTTCAAGAAAGCGATTTTACAATTTACGACAAATGAACTGTAACATAAGTATTTTTTAATGACAGTGAGATTTACTCACCTTAACTCCCGCTTCATCTTCACACACCACAAGAACAAGCACAACTCCAACTTCGTCAATCACCTAGGTAGTACAATTCAACTTGGTGACCAAACAAAACAAGTGATTACCATTTACACATAGTTGAAGCTTAGACCCGAAGATTTGCCACATTGGGGCAATCCTCTCCCCAGACCTCCCAAGGTCACCGGAACACTCACTACCTAATGCAACAATTAAACAAGATTCTATCCCAAAACTTAACAACCTCACCCAAGTCCCAAATTAACCTTAACCTAAGATGCAAATCTAGTCGAATCATAACCTTATAATATGTCCACAACGTCATATCGACTAGTAGATGATCATTACGCAAACAAAACCCCGAAGTATGGCCGTGCACTCCACCACTTGAGCCGCCACAAACGGTCACGAGTACGCCCCACTTGCGGCCTCCACAATCATACATCATTCTCTTCATCTCAATAAAACCTTCTCAACTAGCACAAAACCTAATTATGAAAGGATTATTGGAATTTACCTCGCAAAGTCAAGGATTGAAATCTTCCAACGCAAATTTCTCTCACCGCGCTTGGAGTCGTCCTTCAAGGCTGCTATGTATAGAAAGGAAATGAGAAGATCTACAAAGCCTAGTAGGTTTCGTGACCCAACTTGCCGAAATCCGCCGGAGCAATGCCGATGACGGTGGCAGCAGCTTGTGGGCCTTGCTGCGCCATGCACGGGAGTGAGGCTGGTATGAATAGAAAGAAGGGATGAAGATCTTTCCAACAGTACCAACCATGCTCAAATCCGTCACCGAATGACCAAGTTATGGCCGAAGAAAGTGAGGGTCGGTTGGTAACGAAAATTGAAAAGAGAAATCTGATTTTTTTTTCTTTCTAAAACTAGGGTTTCTAAATAATACCCAAAAATATTTCTATTTATACCCCATTTTAAAATCGACAACTAACTTTGACTAAATGTTACTTTCTCATAAGATGCCCGTTCCACGCATGCCATGTGTCTACAAACTCGTATCGTCGTGCACTGCAACTTTGAAGAAGGAAGTTTTACGAGAAATCCAACGAATAAAAATTCAACTATTTGATCCGTCGGATTAATCCATTTCTAGCCAAATTCGTTTCCGAACACTCACTCTTCATGAGATACGACGCCCGCTAACTTCTAACTTGATAATTTCCCAAATAATATTAGGAATCAATATTGAAATTTCGGGATATTACAGTTTTCTTTTTTCCTTTTTTTAGTTTATAGCAAATATATGCTTAACAAATATGTTATTTATATATTGGTCAACCTATGAAAACGATTCTTTACGTGGTAATCATGCTTTAATCATGTTCCATCACTCTTTCCCAATGTTTCATTATGTCAGGTTGACCGATTCTATTCATTATCTGAGTAGGAATATTTGTAAACAAGTATTGTAGAAAAAGATGAGAAAAAGAAAACTTTTGTATTGATTAATGAAGATTACAATCAAGTATATATAGACAGCCAAACACAGTTAGTCAGTCATGTCCAACCATACCTAGACATACCAGCCATACCAACCACTAGCTAATACTTAAACAAGGTAAGGAGGTAAATATAACACATACACAAGGTTAAATGGTAGGTACCTACCACCATACTTTACTAAATAATAATTTACTGTACTAGATAATAGATATTTAAATACTCCCTCTCAAGCTGGATCAAGATATTGATTGATCCAAGCTTGGAAAATAACTGATGAAACTGGACAGGGCAGAGCTTTGGTAAAAACATCAGCAAGTTGTTCATGGCTCCTACCATACACAGTAGAGATCACCTTGCTTTGAACTTGCTCTCGAACATAGTGACAATCAACTTTAATATGTTTGGTTTTCTCATGGAAGACTGGATTTGAAGCTATGTGAATTGCTTGATTGTCACATAATAGTAACATAGGATGAAACTGAGAGTATTCTAGATCAGCAAGGAGATATTTCAACCAGATTATCTCACAAGAAGTTGAGGCCATTGCTCTGAACTCCGCTTCTGCATTTGAACGAGCATTCACATGCTGTTTTTTGCTTTTTCAAGTGACTAAATTTGGACCAACTAGAGTACAAAATCCTGTTGTAGATTTTTTGTCAAGCTTGTTCCCAGGCCAATCCGCATCAGTAAATCCTACATTGTTGTTGTGACAATTCTTCCTCATGAGAATACATCTCCCTTGAGATCTCAACACTCTTTTAACAATGAGCATATGAGAATCAGTAGGAGCATGCATGATTTGGCTAATGATACTCACTGCAAAGGTGATATCAGGCCTAGTAATGGTGATGTTATGAGTTTCCCAACCAATCTTTGGTACTCATGGATGTTTGAGAGATTCACTAGCTGCATTCATTTGGAACTTGCAATCCAAAGGAGTGGCACAAGGTTTACTGACATATCTACTTGAAGTAGATCTAGAAGATACTGTCTTTGCTTTAAGAACAAACCCTTCGTGGAAGTGGCAATATCTGTGCCAAGACAGTATTTTAACCTTCCAAAATCATTGATGGCGAAAGTGTGATGTAAAGACTGCTTGAGAAAATTAATTTCTTCCAAATTCTCGCCAGTAATGATGAGATCATCAACATAGATAAGAACACAAAGTTTACCTGTAGATCCTTTCTTGATAAACAAGGATGAGTCTGTATTGCTTCTTTTGAATCCAGAAGTTTCCAACACAAAGCTGAGTTTTGAATACCAAGCTCAGGGTGATTGTTTTAAGCCATAGATAGCCTTATGTAGCATACATACCTTGTTAGGAGTACCTTGTGGATGCCCAGGAGGGAGTTGCATATAAACTTCTAGTTCTCCATTTAAGAAAGCATTTTTCACATCCATTTGAAACATAGACCACTCATGATTCACCTCTACTGACAACAACACCCTCACAATATTCATCTTGCCACTTGAGCAAATGTCTCTCTGTAATCCACTCCATAGGTCAGAGTAAAACCCCTTGCCACTAACCGAACTTTATGTCTTTCAATTGAGCCATTGGAATTTGGTTTGAAAATCCACTTACTCCCTACAACTTTCTTATTAGCTGGAAGTGACACCACAGTCCAAGTTTTGTTTCTATCTAATGCTTGTAACTCCTGCATAGCCTTTTTCCATATTGGTTGAAGGTTGGCTTCCTGAAAAGTTCTTGGTTCACTTTCACTTGAAATGTTGGAGAGAAAAGCGGCATGCGATTTTGCACTTTGTCATAATAAAAAAACTTTTAGATTGGATACCTTGCAGTATAGGTCTTGTAATTGTCCCACTTTGATGGAGGTTGCCTAATTCGAGTGGGATACCTCCTTTGTGGTTGAATCTCAGCAACTTCTTCAACTTCTTGTTCAACATGTTCCTGTGACAACACTGATTCATTTTGTCCTAAACACAAAGTATAGGTGGAGAATCTGGTATAGGTGGAGAATCTGGTATAACTGTAGGTGTCTTTCCTGAAGGACTAGAGGAAGGAATAAGTACAGCATCATTGATGGTCAAAGTTGGAAGAGGTAATGGAATAAAATCACTGAGGAACTCCCCATTAGTGGAAACTTCTGGTGTGTTAAAGAAGGGAGACGATTCATCAAATCTAACATCTCTAGAAACCACCAGCTTTCTGGTTTTTGGATTATAGCATTTGTATCCCTTTTGAGTTGTGGAGTAACCCAAAAACACACATTTGGCTGCCTTCGCATCCAATTTCTCTTTGTATATCGCTTGGATGTGAACATAACACACATCCAAAAATTCTGAGATGAGACAATTCACTTTTCCTTCCTTTCATGATTTCAAAAGGAGACGTTGTGCTTATACTTCCTTTCATTAAGTATAGCAGATCAGTTCGTAGGATCTTCAAATGTTGTGCTTATACTTGTATATAAACTTCTCCAAAATTGGAGTTCTCACACTTGTATATATACCGCTCCTATCAATGTGAGTATACAGTGTGAAAATTATAAATCATTGTTAGCTTTTTTTTCTTCATCCATTAAAATTGAGTGATGCGAGGTACTATACAGAAAATGTTGCAACATAATTGTGACAACCGGATTCAGGACTGAAGTTCAGGCTCCTGGGTGCTCCTGCATCAACACAAATGCGGAGGGTGTTTTAGTATCTGTAATGAGAATCGTTTTAAGCTGGTGGGCTTTATGTAAATCTAGTAAGTGAACAGTAATATATATTTTGAATCTTTTTTTAATGCCTCTCTTTGGTAGTTCGAGAGACAAACAAGCCAAAAATTAAGGAAGCTGGAAAGAAACACACAAAAACATACGATAAATAACTAGCTGCATAGCTCTTATTTACAGTTCTTGGTTGTTGTATCAGTAAACAAATATCTGTGTATGATTGACTCTTTTAAATTACAGGGATTAAGGTCATTGGCGAAACAGTAGTCTCTGGTTTAGTGCTGAATGAATCTTGGCTTTGGGATCCTGATTTTATCACTGCTGCTAAGTAAGGAGCTGCATTTCTGTATAACATATGCTGCGACTTCGGTCATTTAATCACATATATAATGATCTTGTGATGCTTAGGTATGTCATGAGTCCCCCTATAAGGGCTGCAGGACATGGCAAAGCCCTCCAAGCTGCTCTTTCGTTGGGAACTTTACAGGTGTCTTTCTTATTTCGAAAGTTATCTGAAAACTATCCTATTCGGTCCTTGTGGCTAATTTACCTAAGTTCGGACAGAAATGATAGAACAAGATTAATTTTATTACTGTTAATGTTGAGACCAGAGATAAAAGGAAAAATCTGAACATTATACTCCGAACCAGACAACTACATAATAAGTAATACCCAGCTTCCTGTACTGTATTTATTTGTCAATAATTTAGCTGCTGTAGTCTAATATTGAACAAATTTGCATTAAGATTACGCCTTACGAGAGTTTTTGTATTCTGCAGCTGGTAGGAACTGATCATTGTACCTTCAATTCTACACAGAAAGCTCTTGGAATAGATGATTTCCAGAAAATTCCGAATGGTGTTAATGGTAGTCAGAGATAGTTTTATATATATATGCTTTGAATACAGCCAACTATTTTGTCTACTAATCAAACTAACTGATAATCAGGTATTGAGGAGAGGATGCATGTGCTATGGGATACAATGGTGGTAAGCTGCAAAATAGTTCTGCCTGCACATCCTTCAAACTAAGCACAGCTTGAATTGAGATTTTTATTTTATATTTCTGAAATCGCTCTTTTGCTACATTACTTTTAGGAATCTGGTCAAATTTCTATCACTGACTATGTCAGGTTGACAAGCACCGAATGGTATTTATCTTTATATCTGAAACTAAAATTTGAGTGAAAAACTGGGACTTGCAATTTATTATATACTTCCTGTTATGCTGCCTAAAGTATGGCATATTGATTTCCATGTTCACAATATTCTCAGTGCTAAGATTTTCAATATATATCCGAGGAAGGGAGCAATTCGTGCTGGATCAGATGCAGATATAATTATATTGAATCCAAACGCAAGCTTTGAAATAAGTGCAAAGTCCCATCACTCTAGATCTGATACCAATGTCTACGAGGGATGGAGAGGGAAGGTAATCTGATCATAACTATTTACCTACATGTTACTTGTAGAATATTACCCACCTCAACATTAGTTTTAGAGCTGATGTTGTAGATCTGTATAATCTATTACATTCAATTGACATTGTTATGGTACGCTGGTATTAGAAGTTCATGCTACATTTTCTCAGGGCAAGGTTGAGGTCACTATTGCTGGTGGAAGAGTTGTTTGGCAAAATGATGAACTGAAAATTGTTCCGGGATCCGGCAAGTACATAGAAATGCCTCCGTTCAGTTATCTTTTCAATGGAATAGATAAGGCCGATGCAAACTACCTGTCATCTCTCAAGGCTCCAGTAAAACGTTTAACCACCTCCACTTAGAATGCAGGTACCATATACCCCCTTTTTATTTTATATTGATCTTGAGGCGGAAATATAAAGCATCCAGTATATATGTGTACTTTGTCTTAATAAATAAGATGTACATATTTTCTTAACTATGTCGAATAAAGAA
This sequence comes from Comarum palustre, assembly GCA_951800085.1. Taxonomy (NCBI): domain Eukaryota; kingdom Viridiplantae; phylum Streptophyta; class Magnoliopsida; order Rosales; family Rosaceae; genus Comarum; species Comarum palustre. Next base: position 19,666,642 of record OX637573.1, on the reverse strand, counting down.
TTCAGCTGAAAAGTAAATGAATATATTACACTGTAGTTTACAAATATTTTAGGGTTCACTTGAGGAATAAACTAGGGGGTGTATATTATATGTAAACACTGTATATACTTCGTCTTCTGGCAATGCAAATAATAGTCTATTTTTATTTTATTTTTATTTTTATCAGAAATGAACTCATATTCTGATATGAGTGACGGATTTATGCTCAATTACGATACCTGGTTCACATTTCTCAGCTTTTGTTTGAAGCTGTTTCTTTCTAACCATCAATATTCACTGATATCTGACTCGAAAGGCCTGTGATTGTTTTACATTTTGCCATTTGCTAACCCAAAACTCAAGTCGGCTAAGGGATAAGTAGGAATAGAAATTGCAATTTGAGTCTGGTCTTCTCGCTATTGTGAAGGTAAGAGAGGACCGGAACCATATTGTGCATACGTGTGGGTGGTTCAGCAACTCGGAGAGAAAATATTTTCACCGTTACCTTGCAACCGGTAAATTTGACTCGCAGTTAATGACTTTCTATTTTACTTGTTTTGGGATAGGGCTGTTTTTAATTATTTTGTGTAAGCATAGATCCTGTAAGAAACCTAGAAACCTAGAAACCAATTCAGATTTGTCTAGAACCTAGCAAGTTTGAATTTGTACTCGTAGAGGCTTTGAGCATGGGTTTTCTTCGTGAATGTAGAAGTTCCATGTATACACATCATTGTCAGGTTGGTGTGGCTCACAAGCTAGGAAGACAATTCTCATAACTTATAGATGCAGTCTCGTACACTACAGGTGCAGGCGGTACTGTTATCTTTTGGTGTAGAAACTAGAAAGAAGTCCAATCTCGATGGTACTTTTGAAAGGTCAAGGACTAGTTTCACTAAAAATATCGCAAATATAAACGCTGCGATTTATGTCTGGTTCGACAGCGGGCCCTCACAGCTTCGTCGGATCGAGGGGGACCTAGTGTCCAATGCGGTACTCCAGTAAATTGTAAGTTGTTTGTCAGTAGAATTCAAGTTGGTGATCATATGTTTAGTAATCATATTTTCTTCATAAAGACTAGGACGAGAAATATGAGTTTTAAGATTAATTAGCAAAAAAGCTGGGTTTGAAAAATAAATATGGGTTTCTGGATTTGAAGAAAAACTGTGTTTGCAGAATTATGGGTTCCTGCGTATGGAGAAAGTTTGGGTTCTTGCATATTTTTATTTTTACAAATTTCTTGTATCTTCTTTCTGAATTTGAGATGGGTCAGAAGCCAACATACTAGCAATTGAATTTGAGATGTATCTAAAGGTGAGATAAGTTTGGCAACTTCTGTTGAAGCCATTGCAGGTATATCCAAAAACGGATTTCGACATTTCTGGATTGTAACAATCTGTGAAGGCTTGTCGTTCATAAGGTTGCTGAGCAAGGTCTGAAATGCAACAAATACTAGCGAGAACAAGGAAACTCATTTTGCTTGAATTGAAAGAGTGAATGAACAAGGAAACTAACATGAAATATATTCTGAAACTAATTGAGTGGGTCTCATAAAAAGGACTAATCTAAAATGGAAGCTATGAAACTTCTTGGTTAGTTTTAGAATTTTGACCAAGTAGAAACAAGAAGATGGTTGTCAAAATTAAACCTTTTCAATTATGCAAGTTCCTAGTCCTGCGCTGCCAAACATAGGAGTAACTTAGTCTCACCTTAGTTTAACTAACTTTAGTTTAACCTACTCAAGTTATGCCAGTACAGTGTAAGAATCTAAAGTTCAATGCAGTCCAGAGTACCGAACGTGCACTAAAAGCCTGGTACGTCGTCGGACGACGGTGTTACCTAAAACGGTTGAAGGTTCAAAATGGGGTTAGACAACAGTGGGTAGAGCCAGAGCTGGTGTTGTCTGACGCAAGAACGAAGCACGGAAGGCCCGCGTCATGGTCGAAGTTGGGGTTCCCTTAAGTCTTATGTTCCTAATTATACATTTACCAATATCAAATGACATCCATCGGACCCTGAATTTTAGTCTTCTACACCCCAAGTTTTGCCCACTTGTCGCGCCCGGACGGTGGACTCGGCAATTGTGGAGTTTGCATTCCCAATATGCAACTGATGCGGACGCTTGCTAAAGCGGCTACGGATCCTGTTTCTGAGGGGATTGGATCAGATGTGAAGCATGTTGTTGGGGCAGCTGCTATACTGCCCATCACTTGTCTTGAGGCAAAGCAAGCAGCTCTTTCCCAAGTTGTGATGGATCCTAAGGAAGAGGCTGAGAGATTTCAACATGACAGAATCTCTGAAGCCTCAGTATGAAGAGCACTAATATCAAACTGGATTTAGAATCTCAACTTGTAGCGATTAAAACCCAAGTTGATTAGACTGACAAGAGGATTGCTGAAGTTGAAGAACCAGCTCATGTCAGGACCCATCCCAAATTTTCCCCTAAAAGCTGGAGCAAGTGTCACTAATGGTTGCACACCTAACGTCTAAATGAAATGTAAAAATGTGTATACTACCTACTCCTAAGTATAGGAAGTCAAGTTTTAGTACATGAAAAAAGTAGAGTATCGTACCTAAAGGATTGGGGAAACCAGGGCCGGCCCTGAGTTTTCTGGGGCCCTAGGTGACAAACAAAACTGAGGCCTCCCCATTTTCAAATAAATTCCTGTATAATCAATAACGAAGCTAGAAACCAATTACAAAGGACACTCGAAGTTCAAGAAATTTTTTTACTTACATATGTAAAATATTAATATAAATATTAAAATAATCGAATAATGTTTTCAAATTAAGGTAAGAATTAATCAAATGTAATTTTTTTAGCCATTTAAATGATTTCTGACTAAGAAATAATATTGTTATCTTGATCGAAATAACAATATTTTTAATATAAAGAAAAGAAAGAAAGAAAAACAGGATTCACGTAATGCTAAAAATATGAAATAAAAGATAAAAAAAAGTTGAAGACCCGTTTTGAACTTGGGATGACGATGACCCATATATAAGATATAACTATATCACCCACTTTTTTCCGCTAGAGCTTATCGACGAATGCCTTTGGATTGTGCAATGCCTCAGGTACGTTTCAACATTGCATGTATTCTATTTTCTCTGATTATATCGAAAATATCATTGAAGTTTTTATGGATGACTTTAGTGTTTATGGTAAAGACTTTGATGCATGCTTAAAGAATTTAGAATTAATTTTACAATGGTATGTAGAAACTAACCTTGTACTTAATTGGGAAAAATGTCAATTTATGGTTAATCAAGATATAGTTTTAGGTCACATAGTTTCTGCTAAAGGAATAGAAGTTGATAAGGCTAAGATTGATATTATGCATCCCTTACCCTCTTCTTCAACGGTGAGAGAGGTTCGTTCTTTTCTTAGCCATGCAGTGATATTATGCATCCCTTACCCTAGTCTTCAACGGTGAGAGAGGTTCGTTCTTTTCTTGGCCATGCAGGTTTTTACAGGAGGTTCATCAAAGACTTTTCTTTGGTGGCCAAACCACTTACTTCCTTATTGCAGAAAGATGTGCCGTTTTCATGATCTAGGGAGTGTGAGGATGCATTCGTGCGTTTGAAGGAATTGCTGACAACTGCACCTATCATGACGCTACCTGATTGGGATTTTCCATTTGAGTTGATGTGCGACGCTTCGGATTATGCCATTGGTGCCGTGCTAGGGCAGAGGAAAGACAAGAAACCGTATGCAATTTACTATGCATCTCAGACTGTTAATGATGCTTAGCTGAATTACTCAACAATAGAAAAAGAACTCTTAGCTATTATCTTTGCTTTAGAGAAATTTTGATCTTATATTTTGAATTCTAAAGTTGTTGTTTATTCTGATCATGCAGCATTAAGGTATCTAAAGACAAAAAAAGATGCAAAGCCGAGGCGCTGTGCACCGGCTCGGCAGGCGCTTCGGCAAGCAGCAGCGGTCCTTCGACATCGAACCGAGAGCAGTCCCTCTTCTTCATCCAATCTCTATCTGTGAACTCTATGATTTGTTTTGTTTATTTCAATATGAATTTCAGTAGCTAAACATCTTGTTAAGGGGTTGCTTGAAGCCCCGTACATGAAGTCTTTTTGATGCATATACTTTAATCTAGTTTGCATATTCATCTTGAATGAGGTTTCTTTCTCTATGTGGTTCAGTGATGATTTCTTGTATGTCTACTTTGGTGCGCAACTTAGTATGCATGCTAGGACTCTATTGTCATGAGATACGGGCGACTGAAGATAATTTCTTCCACTGAATTCTCTACAGTGATACACCGATAGATTATTTCGTCGAATGATTGAAAACCTAGGTCTAGCAGGACACGCCCATAGTGTAGCTATAAACCCTTGTAGCTTCTCAAACCTTCTCTAGATCATAATGCTTTCTTCTTTGTAACCCTTGGGGTCCATGACTATAGGTTCATAGAGGGATAGATGCAGGGGAGGTCCATGACAAACTTGCATAGGCATAAGGATTAGGTAATAGGATGTGGTTGTAACGATTGACTCTTCCTGGGAACTTTCATTCATGAGATATGTGCATTAGGTTAAGTATGCATTAGAGAGACGGAATGTCGGTGGTGGATTGCATTCCTCTTAACTCATTCATCACATAGTTTAAACAACTTGCATTCATAAGCATTGTTACTTTCAGTATTTATTTTCTACATACAGCAGTAGCTTGTCTGATTTATTTCAGTAACCAAATCAACTCCGATTACCCTCAAATTGTGTGTGGTAGTCCGCCACTGTGTCTAGTTAATTGTATCAAAATTTCATAGCTTTTGGTTTAGTCTAGGTTAGGTTCGTGGTGTGATTACTGTTCAGTAGTCAAGTCTGTCAGATTTGTGTTATTTGTGTTCATTTAGTGTTTTAAGACTTAGTTTCACAGTTCTTTATGGACGATAACCCCTATTTATCTGTACTACATTGATATATCTGAGTGGAAAATAAGGTATATTTGTTAGGCGGTCTTCCGCCCATCAATAATCGATCCCCAACTGTTACAAGGTAAAAATAGGACTATGCGATAAAGAGAATCCGCACAGGATAAGTCCGTGCGGGACAAGAATTATCTGCTCATGGGAAATTGTCCGCTACTTGGGAATTTGTCCCTAAATTCCTACAAGACAAGAAAAAGGTCATTAAGGAAATGTCTGAATTGCTCCGGACAATCGCCCTCTGACACTAAACTTAGACATGAGAATCGATAATTTTGGACTCAAAGTGAGGAAATGACTTTGTTACCTTTGATTGTGAGGTTAGGCGCCTATTTGTAAAGTTAGAGCAGGGTTGGATTGTCTTTGTGAGAAACTTCCAGAAGTCCACATCAGATCAAGTCATATCCACACGCATCCACATATGCAGTCGAGATGCATTTCGGGGTAAGTTTTGTGTGTTGAAGACGCATGCACGAGGTTAATTAGAGTGTTTGGTGTTCGTTCCCACAACATTAGATATTGTAATAATTTTCTTTTTAAAAAAAGTGGAACTCCTATTCATATCGGCATTTTGACGTCCACTCATTTTTGAACATGTTAAATACTATTTTACCCTTCTATCATCCTTCGTGAAGAACACCCATCTTTCTTTCTGAATATTTTGTACGTTTTATGACAATTTTACAGGCAATAGATTAGATAGGCCAAGTATTTATATGATTTAATTGCAAAAGCCGAATGTTCTCCCCTTTTTGTTCTTCTGCAAATCTCAGTCCCCTTTTTATGTTTATCTTTGTTTACCGTCATCGTGGAAACATATTAAGCTTTCCCAGTGCTACATCGATATATACAACCCTCTTTGAATTTAAATGAACAAACTTACATTGTTGTTAATTAACTCCAACCATAATGCAATTCTTTAAACTGTTAAAGATGCTCTTAGAATTAGCAACAAAGGTCGATCATACTATATACAATTTGACAAAAGCTTTTGATTAGATTTTTATTGATGATTAATAAGTCTCGTCTATGAGATTAAATGTTAATAATAAGGTTACAAATTGGCTGAATTTTCAGGAAATCAAGGCCTGATACAACAATTTAAATAGGTCAGAATTGTCCTTTTCCTCTGCATGAAAAGAGAGAGAAAAAATAATTAAATGGATTCCAAGACCTTTTCCTCTGCATGAAAAGATAGAAAAGAAAAAGAAAAAAGAATTAAATGGAGTTAATATATGGTTAATGATAAGTGGATGATATGTTAGGAAGAACTATATATATATATATACATTAACCATCTATTAATTCTATCAAATATGTCAAACATGAACCGTTCATGCTTATAGTTTTAATTCGCAGTTTTGAGCACCTTATCGATCATCAAATTGGATGAAATTTTGCAGAGATGATCTAAATATATAAATCTATATTTGGACGGTGGAGATTTGATTTGGTGATCAAAAAGTTGGTGTAATATTTGATCTCTCATATATGTCAAGAAAAGGGACCCCTCATTGGAAGGGAGCCATATATATATATTAGACGGTGGATATTTGATTTGGTGATCAAAAAGTTGGTGTAATCTTTGATCCATCATATGTACAGCCCCTTCCAATGAGGGATCCTTTTTCTTAACACATGAGGAATCAAGGATTACACCAACTTTTTGATCACCAAATCATATCTTCATCATCTAATACATAGATTTATATATGTAGATCATCTCTGTAAAATATCATCCAATTTGGTGATCGATAAAGTGTTCAAAACAGCGAACTAAAATTTTAAGTATGAACGGTTCATGTTTAACAGATTTGATCCGTCAATTGATTTTAGTTAGTTCAAAACCTTTACGATTACCAAATTGGATAATACTTCATAAAAATGATCTACATATATGAATCTAAGTTTTAAACAATAAATATATTAATATATGATTAAAAAATTTATTTAGTACTTAATTTCTCATATATGTCAAAAAAAATCCCTTACTGTAAAAGTCATATATATATATATATATATATATAGAGTTACCCTGATAGAGTCCTCAGAATGATGATGGTGACGATCATGATGGCCTTGAGTAGCCATTAATTCCTTTTCATTTCCAAGACTGTTGCGCTTGAATTCTGTCAAGTCTGTCTTATTATGCTTCCGATCAGCACGAGCTTTATTAAACACCATAGTATAGCTTGGAGGCTCTACTGTGGCGCTTTGTTCCCATCCTCCAAACTGAGGAACTGACTTCCAACCATTTGCATTTCCCTGATTATATAAAAATAGCCCTTTTTATCTCCAGATATTATTCATAGGTAACCGAAAAAAAAAGAAAATACAAACATAATGTAGTATAATGTGTGTTGTTTGGAAAATTCGATAAAAATGTCTCAATATGAAACAGAACCTTGATGTTGGTGGAAATAATTAAGATTGATAGAAAGTTGAGTTTAATTAGAAAGTTTATATGCACAAAAATGCTAAATACTAATGAAAAAAATGCAAACTCCACGCTTCTTAAATTGTAATACACATCTCCTTTCTATTTTTAATATACACTCTCATAGGAAGTTAAAATTTAAATTACTAAAGATAAAATTTAAGTTATTAAAAATGAAAAATAGGTGTGTAGATTTCAATTCTAAAAAAACTCAACATAAGATAATCAAGGTATTATGCATGTTCTCTTGAATAATAAAACTCATAGATTAGGGTAACCCTAATACTGCTAGTAGCCTTCGAAATCTGATTGACTGTGGATTCGATTCCATACATTGTGAAAAGGAAGGTGTGTTTCATACACTGGATTCGATTCTAAATACACTCAACACTCGATTATTTTCCAAGTTTACCCATGATTCTGATTATACAAACCCAGCAATCACAGACCAAATAAAAAAATTCCGGCAACCAAAAAAAGCCAAACGCTGCGCCATCGTTGGAGTATAAGCTGGGTAGAAAAAATGGATCATTTATTTCAAAAGTATTTTCATCCATTGGTGCAAGCCAAAAGCGTCAAGATATTTAGATTGGGCTATATATGTCTCAGTTCATTGCTACCAATCATCTGATCATATATGTTAGTCTTAATGGAAATGTTTCAATATTTTTTACGGAGCATAAAGCAATGGAGTCTTTTCTATCTAGTCATTTCTTGATTATGCGTGCAATAGATGAGAATGGTACTACAAAAAACCCAAAACGATTAGCATAATGACCATATGTCAGAAAAGATGATAACGTCCACAAAACATGCAAAGGAGATGTTAGAACAAGACTGGTGTTCTTTTTCCTTGATCGCAAATCTTAATTGTTATGATGGAGATGACATTTAGGTTATACCTGAGCATATATTTGCAGTTTTTTGGTTTGAACGTGATTGCCGGGTGTATTGAAACAAAGAATAGAAATAGAAAATTTGCTAAAATAAATGTGGTTGCTGGTTGTATATACTTCGAAGTTTGCCAGATACATTTAAAAAGCGAAAAGAAAATCAATCAATACAATGCAAGCATGAAAATTCATGAAGAGCGAAATGTAATACCTATTCAATCAATCTTGAACAATAAGAACGTAATTAAAGTAATAAAGGTAAAAGAACACCAATAGAATAACATAAGAAAATCAACCTAGGAAAGGTTATGCTTATTACCTCCTCCCGACGTCCCATGTGATCCTGGAAGGAGAGTTGAGAGAACTACCATAAACAAATAATTGGTATTTACATAAATTTTGAAATTATATACCCATTTCTAATTCAAAACACTTCAAACTTATTTCCCTAATTGGCAATGCATTATTGGATGATGGTAAGGACAGCCTGTTTCTCTCACCATTTACCACTCTATTGTAAGATGTCTATAACTGAATTAACCCGTTTTTAGTTACAAGTTCGTGGTAAAATAGTATGGCGAGAGAATAAGAGAAAGATATCTTTGGCCACACAAAATATGTCACCCAAGACACTGGGATTTTCAAAATAAGTCTATTTATAAAACAAAAGCGGCTAGATCAAAATATCAGAAAATTTCAAGCTGATCAAAATAAGTTAAATAATATTCATCAACTAAAAAACTATTTTAATTCACAGTTAATAATATTCGGCAGTTTTTCCAAAATAATCACAACAATCTCAACCTTACCTAAGTGTAGCATCTCAAACTTAATTTTTATGTGACTAAGGATGAGATTCATGTATAAGATCTTGACTCGGTGTTTTCTCTGGCAGCATTGACTTATGTTGTGCGGGTTGGTGTAGATCTTGTGGCACATGATTGGCAGATGTTCGTGCGGTTTCGGTAACGTGGACACATGCTCTACATCATGTTCGTGTGTGTTTTTTTGTTGTTAGAAAAATGGTGGAATTAACCATTTTATTTAACTAATTTAAATGGATTATACGGTGATTACGAAATAGTCACACAAAGATGAATAATTACTTGAAACCATATGTTATGGACATTGTATAGCCTATTGAATGATTGAATTCTAGAAGCTATAACTCACATAATATAAAATGATATAACCTCACAGAATGCGAAAGGATGTAACCTCAAAAAATGTAAAAGATTGTAACCTCACTAAAGTGAAAGGTTGTAGTATAGAATGCCAAAGGTTGGAATGCTAAGAGTTGTAACATATTAACCAGAATTCATGAAAATTCAAGCAGTTGATGGTTTCCCCTATGTATAAATAGGTGACACTTCCTTTATTCTAAACACAATTGAAAACATCATCATTCGAAACACTTTCTCAATAGTCATCTCCTCATCTATTCTCTCTCTAGTTTATAACATTCTATTGATAGATTGAAGGTACTACAAGTTCGTCGGGTATTATTGGCAGCAGTGCAGCTCCAAAGAACTAGTAATCGTTATATCGTGGGAGACAAGTGTCATCAATCATTTTGCACCGGTACAGGATGCATAATTTATTTTAAGGAAAGTGTGTGAAACACACGACTCGATTTCATCACTTTCTTCGCATCCTTCATTTGAGTTTGGAGTCATGATACGTTTTTAGTGTTCTACGTAATAAGTATTTCAAGGCACGTGATTCAGCTTTCACAAGTTCTATTTCTCCTTTAATCAAGTGTGGTAACCAATTTTGTTCAAAGTAATTATTTTTATGTTCATCATCTTATTATTTATAATTATTGATTAATTATAAATTAGATTTATGTGAATATATATATATATATATTAATTATAAATTAGATTTATGTGAATATATATATATATATATATATATATATATATGCGCAATAGGTAACCCCCTTTCTTGTTACAATCCTAAGACAAATTACTGGTATTGCATATATTGGTGAACAATCATTTTGGTGGTTGTCAAAACAGAATTGTTGCCTACACGGATTATGTTGACTTACAAAATATGTAGTTAACGATGTGTTGCCTTGAGAAATAAGTGGTTATGCAATTAACACTTATGGATGTGTTTCAGAAATGACAACCTAAAGTGGTTATGGAAAAATCTGAACCAAGGATTCAACCTTAGTGCCAACCATACATGTGAATATTATTGTACTAGTCTCAGCTTCATATGGAGGAAAATTTGAGAAGTACATTGAAGTTCTCTTGATGAATGAATATGTCATTCAAGATGTCACTAAAATAATGATAAGAGGTGTTGAGACACCACATGTGCTTGAAAGAAAGCACATCGAGTCCCTTGGTTGCAAGAAAGATGTGATTTTGAATGTTGATAAAGCACCTACGTGCTTTGTTGAGGTGTTGTGAGGTCATTTATTTGAACTACAAATTTTGATATGAGAACTCTCAATGATGACGATTTAGTTTTGTCCAAAATAAAATAGTGCAATGAGTGGTGGATTATTTATATGACAATTGTCAATGAAATAAATAAAGCTAGTTTTTCCACCCATATGCTTGAGTTTTTCATTTTATGGCATGGAAGACTAGGATATGTTAATTACGTTACTTTGTAAAGACTAATTAGCATGGATCACTTATCAAACATAAGTGTAAAAACTCGGTTTGGGACAAAACTAATAAGTTCATCTTTCAGAAAAGACGTTGAAAACTATTTAATACAATCCATAGTGATATATGTGATTTGAGATCAACACAAACAAGAAGTGATAATAAATAGTTTATCATCTTTGTTAATAACAATAAAATATTGTTGTACGGGCTCAGCCCGGGTTAATTTTTCAGGGCCCGGGCCCGGTGGTAGTATGGCGGGCCGAGTTTAGTCGTTAAAAAATTAAGGCCCAGATAAAGCTCGGCCCGGGTGTGTTATCTGCAGGGTCCGGATAAAGCCCGGACCAATATGAAACTGGCCAAACCCAACGGGTTTCCAAGCCCGAACGAAATTTTTCAACAAATATGTGGGAATTTAGGGAAGGCTTTCGGTGTGGTTGAATGTATGATATTAGTTTAGGACACTCAATTAAAGAAAGACATATTAGGTATCAGGCTTCCAGGTTTTTTAGTTAAAAATTTAAAGACCCGGCCCGCACCTAACAAAACCCGGCCCATACGTCACCTAAATTCACATGGGCCCATCGGTCTGGTCCGGGTTTTTTTTCTTCTACGGGCTTTTTGCCCACCCATAGTATTTGCAGGAAAGCAAAGGTGAGAGAGTAGAGAAATTGGTTCTCTATAATAATTAGGTTGAAATCACCTCAACAAATATGGCACCCAAAATGTGGGGAGCCACCAATTTTATGGCTAGTGACATTTATGAATAAGGTACCCAAAAGGAAAACAAACTCCATATGAACTATGGAAATGAATGTTATGAATCTTTCTAACTAGGCTTACTCAATTGGACACGATGTCTAGGCAAGAACCATCGAGGCAATGTGCTTAAGCAAGCCACGCTTCACTAAAACCTCACCATCTTACCTGGTCATGTTTGATTGGATTTACCGAAAGGATTGAGTAGTAATATTTCAAAACTGTCTAGAGTCATTGGAAGTTTGATGTACTCAAAGTGTTGTATAAGACCCGACATAACTTACTATGTTGAGAGCAAGTTATGTAGTACATGAGTAAGCTATACATTGTCAAGCAATTGTAAGAGTACTCAAGAACTTAAGGTACTCTCAGGGTTATGAGCTACACTATACCAATTATTCAGTTGTCCTAAAAGGATACAGTGATGCAAATTGGATTTGAAATGAAAGGATCAAAATCCACTAATGGTTATACGTGTTTACATTGGGAGGTGCAACAGTGTCCTGAAAATCCTCAAAACAAACGATCATAATTAGATCCACAATGGAATCTGAGTTTGTCGCCCAGGACAAATGTGGGGATGAGGCCGAATGGCTACACCAATTCGTTAAGGATATTCCAAGGTGGACGAAACCTGTGTCTTCAATATACATACATTGTGATAGTCAATCAGCTATTGGCAGGGCACAAAACAAGATGTTTGGTAAGTCTCGTTATGTAACATCACGTACCCAAAAGTTACCTTTCACAGAGATTTACGAGTTACCGAGGACTTTTAATTGCGATCGGTAATTCGATAAGTTATCGCTCGAGTTAATTTTTGAGTCTTTAAAAGTACTCCAAATACCTGAATTGATGACTCGATGTTGTAGTACGTGTCGACACGAGTCTCTCGGTATTTTCAGAATATTTTTCGGAGCTTCCGGCTAATTTCTGTGAATTTCTGAAGTTTATGGTAACTTTTAATTATCCATCCGGTAAAAAGGAGAATTACCATTTAACCTTTTCACTTTTCACTCTCTTTAAATCTGGACCGTCAGATCATTTGGGGAATTGATCTGGACCGTCCATTCAAGTATAAAAAGGGGAGTAATGAGTTGACTTGGTCAAAAGACCAAAATCGGGTCAAACCCGAGTTTCTTCTCCCCCTTCCTCTCGCGACACAGCGTCGCCCGTCTCCCTGAACGGAGCCTCCACCGGCGCGTCCGGCCACCCCACACCGGCGCACTACCACCAAAATCTTCCTCTCTTTCTCCTCTTCAAAACCTCCTTACCAATTCATTCCAGTTTCCAGTTTGGGAGAAGATTAGCCGAGGAGGAGTGCGACTGTTCTCGCCGGAAAACTGGCGACTCAGGCGGAGGTTCGACAAATTGAAGGTATATTCTTGCTCCTCTCCTTCTGCTCTTCCCTCCTATGCCTTGTTTCGAACGAAAGGAGGCCTAATCGAAAACCTTCATTCTCACAGTGTTTTGGGTTTTTCTGGGTTCTTGAGTTTTTGACTCCGGCGAGGAGTTCTTGGGCTTCAGGCGACCAATTGGAGCTCAGGTGAAGCTGTTAGGGAGTCTAGAGGTGTTGCAG